>DWUN01000060.1:0-34819 GCA_018249975.1 Passova gellias
CCAAAGGTTTCTAAGTCGTGGCTAATTGGACAGCCGCTGGGGTCCAATTACCGCGGCCGTGATTCATTTTAATAGTTTTTTTTGCACCACCTTTCGATATGAAACCAGTTATGTCGGATCCGTGATCCATATACCAAGTTCGTTGACGTTACTGCACGAGTTTTTAGTTAAATTCAGTTACAATACCTTTTCAGTATAATTGCCAATTATTGATAGACAAACTGGTTACTCGATGAGAGCTTGTCAGTATCCTTAGCTTATGGATACTTGCAATAAATACACAGCATTTCCAGTAGGAAATTTCTTTTTAGCATCTGCTGTTTTCAATAGGATGACTAACACAATGTTTCATATTGTAACATATTAAATTGTAATTTCATGTCTTAGGATAACGTTTGGTATGTTCGAAGCTAACGCAGACGCACCACCAAAGTAAGATACGCCAATCATTCCAATCAAATTGATTTATTCAAGTCACTTGTATTCAATTTGACTTGAGGTCATTGCTTATGAATATGCCTTCGGTTTTTATATAACTGCTACTCGACCTATATAGTAGGTAACGGTTCGGGCACTTTACACGGCAAATTAACCACTGAGCTAATTTTACATGTTAAGAATTTAACGACCATTAGACGAATGAGTGTCACCTCACACCAAACTTCCGTTCCTAAAGGGTAGCGAATTTAGATTCTGTCATTATCATCAGCCTGTATTAGTGTTTTCTGTTTTTGTATGTAAAGAGAGTCAAAAACGAGCCGACACCAGTCAGAAGTAAACTTTGTTGTCAAAGTATCTTAGCAACCGCTTACGAATACAATTGAAGGAATTTCATTTTAAGTAACGTCCATATCCGGCATCCAATTAAATGCAAACATGCACCTCCTAAGTAACATACTCGTACTTTAAAATGAATCAAATGATGCATTTACATGTTCATAATCCTCTTTCTTTTGATTATAAATATTATAATGAACTCACTATAACAATTTTTTTTAAGCAAACTCCTTTTCTATACGTCACATCGGTGAGACTTAAAAGACAAGTAGGTATGGGACGAAAGAGATATGTTCAATATGACCTTGAGCTACTTAAGCAAGCAACGTTTCGTGGATGTAAAGATTTAAAAAATAACCACGATCGGGCTTTTCATAGGTGATATTGGGTTGATGTTACCGTTGGGTAGGGTTGGAGTTGTGTTCGCGTTACCGTAGTGCGGGCAGATTACAGTGGACGGGCAGGGTTTCTAAGTCGCGGCTAATTGGATGAGCCGCCGGGAGACCCAATTACCACTGCTGTGATTCATTTTAATCGAGCTCTTGCACCAATGCCGCTAGATGTCGTATGATTTGAGCTATTTTTGACCGACTTCATAAAGTAGGAGCTGTACTCAATCCGTCTGTATTTTTTTTAGGTTAATAGTGTAATTGATATGACAGTGTTTTTCGGCAATCGAAAAGATCATATTATGCGTTAAATATGTCATTTATTTATTCATTAGCAGACGTAAGTCTACGCTTGGCGAGAAAAAATTAATGATATTTTTCTTATGATTAAATTTATTTTATATAATTTCACAAGTCTACGCCAAATTATTAAAACAAGTTTTATTTATAATGAATGCCCTCTCTCGCCTTGACCAAATCGTTCGCTAGAAAGTTGTTATAAAAAAATTTAAAAAAAAGTTTTTTTTTAAGCTGCCATGTTTTTGCATAGCGTAAACTCACACATTTCCATACCAAATTTATTAAAAAACCGTTTCATGTTACAAGACATATTAGTAGCAAGATTTTAGCAGTCGTAATTAGCACAAAGTATAAAAAGTGTCAGTGCCAGCTGAGTAAATTTATTGACCTATTACCATAACAATAGATCGTATGGTGCTAACTAAAGAAAATATGTCTTCGAATAGTATTGGTACAAAATATTATTAGTAATCAGTTTCAAGGTTATCACCTAGCTTTGTCGTTTATATAAGTGCATATCATTAATATTATTACATACTTATGTTAAAAAGTGTTACAAAAAGTGCTGTCGAATAACCATGACAAATAACTTAAGATAGATTCATGGTAATATTGTATATACAATGGAGTCAGTAACTTACGAATACCTTTTGAGTACGTTTTTAGTAATAAGTATATTAAAACAAGTTGAATGACCTCTGCATAAGTCTAGCAGATATCAACAGATGCGCCTGCCTATAGATAGCACTTTGAAATAGTAGAAAGATTGGTTCCAACTTCGCTGCGTTTTCCATCAGGCGGAATGCATTCTATCGGAGCTCTACCAACAGTGGAGTAGTCCATTAGGCGACTTCGAACAGTATACACTGCGTACAACGTCAGTACAGAGAACAAAATAATATCAATGACAACGTTAATTAATTAACGTAAAAATAAGTATTCCAAGTTATTTTACGTAGGTAAGATTAAAAATAGAATGCTTTTAGAAGAACCTGAGTACCTTTGTTAATGTTTTTTTTGCATCGGATGTTTTTTATTATGTCGCTACAAAGAATACTTGCGTATCTGAAGAGTTTACATTAAACTAAAAACAATTGTACTGTAAAAAAGTAAAAAAGGCATTATTAAGATAAGATAAATGGTTTCTGTTGTTACTATGAAAATGCGGCTTTTTTGTTACGAAAGCACTTCTATTAAGAAATTGTTGCCAATATATTAGATATCTATTTTGAACTCCTCTACAAATGATCATGATCGTAAATAACATAATTTTTGAGTAAATATACGAATATCACATTTTTGTTGTAGTTTTCTACACGTGGACATTGTACACAATGTGCATAATATTGTCACGACATTTAAAGCGATGGATTTTTTCTTGTAGATAATAAATTATACAGTCAGTCTACTGATGTATCTCAGAAGTGCTCGAAGTAAAAAAGACGAATGAATTAGTTGTCTAACGAAGTTTATTAAATTTAAATCCGTCACTGCTCTACGATTATTATAAAATATATTTTTGATTTCTTTTTTAGGGTTCCGTACGTTGAAAGGAACAAATGGAAGGAACGCGTGGAGGTAATTAAGTTGAAATTTATATCAAATACTCAGGTCTGCTGTCCCTTGGAGCTGTGAAAATATCAAACTTCTAAGCCAACGCAGTTAAAAGATACAGCTTTTTGTGCCACAAATTTTCCGACACTCGCAAGAGAATCAAAACCTACAGGGTATTTCCCGTGAACTCAGAATCTTGAAATTTGGTACGAAGCAACGCCTTATAGTACAGATAAAGGAAAAATGGCGAAAACTGTAAAATTTTAGTGACATCTTATAACAAAAATATTTTTAATACTTTTAAAGTTACTACCCCTTTCCTCATGAACGCGTAGTTATTAAATTGAAATTCATATCAAATATTCAGGTCTATAATACCTTTACGAATAATATACCTACAGGTTTGTACGGAACCCTCGATACGCCAATCCAACTCGCACTTGGCCGGTTTTTTCTTTATTGTAGAACAAGCTTGTGTTTGACTACGACTTTATGAGATGGTAAGTCAAGTGCAGTCTAAGATGTAACAGGTTTGCTTAGAAAATGCCTATCAAATCTTGTTTTGAATAATCCCAAAATGCACGTATCGGGAAAGATAACCAACGTAACATTTCAGCGAAGTCGACAAGTATGAGGCACCTTTTAACGAATTATCCCACAACGAGCAAAATGCATTTGATCGAGCCGCACTGAGTGAACTCGGGCGTCCATTAGACTCGTCTGGCCCCGTATAATTGGCACGCGATTTAGACCTCGTTCATATAGAGCGGCGTCAATGTCAGGAAGTTTACAAATTCGAATTTAAACTCATTATAAGTTACGTAATATGTACATGCACTTCATTAACGTGAATAACGCAATAGGCATACGAATTATTGCTTACATCGACTTATTATACGTGTTACAAATGCGGTATACAGCGTAATATCAAGTACTAACAAATCATTAGGTTATGTATGGACATGAAATTGAATAAATGTGTCAAAATCGCAATGAAAACATCAAAATTTTACGAGTCACGTGATTACATGTCGGGGAACATTATATAGGCGTCGAAAGTGTATATAATAAGACGTGTTTTGTTTCAAAAATCATCCTCAACTTCTACTTTAGAGCGCTTGTAAATGTTTCTTGGATAATGAAAGAAATTCAATTTCAATTCGCGTTTCTAAGTAAAAAGGTATTCGCCTATGAAAATATGACGATAGTCCTTAGTTGTGCACATGGTGCGAGCGAGACAGCAACACCACTTCCGCGATGAGGACCCGCACTTCCTGTGATTGAGCCGCCCGCCTACGCCGATCCTTTTTCCCGAAATTAGCCATTAGTGGAAATATGCATTAGTAAAGAACGCGTCAGGAATGTTATATTTGCATGTTAGCTTTTACGTATTTTATTTTATCGTTGTTGTATATTACGATCATATCATGTTTTAATAATTTGACAGTTACCATTCCTTACACGTAGTTGAAGAAGTATGAACAAAACAACAATTCTTTGACATAAAAAATAAACACTAAATTTGAAATTGACAATGTTCTATTAAAACTAACCAAATGTGTTTTAGAACGAAGACGGTTCTATTATTGCCAACACGAAACTAATAACACTTAAAGATAATGCGGTTAATTGGAACAATGAGTAAACCCAAATAGGTGATAAACACATTCACGTAAGCGAATACAGGCGCGCAGTCGTCGGCAATGTACCACCCCGTGTAATTTCCACTGCATCCCATCCCATCTCTCTCGCTCAGCTAAGTAATGACTTAGATCCATTCCCAGATAAATAGCAAATTGAATGTGTGCCCTGTACTGCCACGACCGCCGGTTCGTACACAACCGACGTATCCGTGCGTCTGACGCACGATTGTTGTGCAAACAGTAATAATGCGTGTTCACATCGCTGCGTGCGAATTGTAATGTTAATCGTTTTGTACCGATGATTAATGATATACGATATTATTAGCGTTTAGTGCGTCTTCCCCCTAAGTGAAGCCGGACCGAATCCGTTGAATTCATAAATTTCTACTTCTGAGACGAAATTGGCTCGCTTTATTGTTATTGCGCGACGCCGCTAGTGCCGTTCGGAGGTGCGCTCGCGTGAACAAAACAGGTAATATCGGGTGCAACAAACATACTCGTAGTTAAAACTATGTTTTAAAACTAATTCCCGGACGGTAATAGCGTGCCCCGTCGATAACCTGCCAGCATTTACAATGTTTTGGCTGGTCGTATTTTTTGGCTCGTTTTACGGTCGGGGAATATGAAAAGTTTTGAGAGGCTCTAGCGGAGAGGCGTAAAGACGGTTTACGATGCGTCTTCGAGTTGAATGCGCCACATGTCGGCGTGTTTCGTGAATTTCCACGCGGTATAACCGCGTTACACGTGCTATGACCTGACCATGAAAATTTTAAACGCCTCACTTAAAACTAAAAGGTTGGCTAGAGTGGTGCGCGATGCCGAAAAAAAGGGGTAGTAGCGGCAAAATATTTACGCAAGGAAATGTTAAAGCGAAGTACTTTTAAATTAATTCAGTTGCGACCAGCTGCAAAAACTCGGGGGTCCCGGGACAACAAAGAGACGTTCTTATAAATTCTCGATTAAATTTTGGATACGAGCGCCAATGAACACAAATTCCTAGAGTTGGTCCAATAAAGGACGCCGTGCAGCCGCGTTAGGAGGCCATAAACGAACGTATTATCCATGTAAGGCGGAATAGCCGTTGCACAATTAATTGTTTCATTTTGGGAAACAATTCCCGCTCCTCATTCAATTAAGAGCGGCGAGCGGGGGGTGGGGGCAGGGGGTTACCCGCCCGCTCATGAGACGGACGTATTAATAGCGCCTGCAATATTGATATACTCGTATCGTATCCAACGTACAGCTTCGAATACTATATTGTTTGTTAGCGAATTCGATTTGTGTCGATCATAAATCTTGCGCCTTATGTCGAATTCCAATTTGATTGAATTCGCACGGCGCCGTATAAGAAACAACGCGCTCTGAGTAATTTGAAAGTAGTGAGTTTATGCTTTCATCGTAATATTCAAACGGACTTGTTGAAAGTAAGTGCCGAATATTAAACGATAAAATACCAACAGACACTGGGACCACTGTAAACGTTTACAAAGACGTCCTTCACAATAGGACATATATAACGAGGATTTAAAACAATTTCGATGTTAAATTTTAGGGACGAAATGATGGATGAATAGAAGGCATTTCCCGAGTATAGAGCACACAGGTGCCAAAGCGGGATTCAATTAGCAAAAACATACAGAATTAAGAGAGACAAACACGACAGGGACATGTGATGAGATGCCCTCCTCAATCCGAATTTTATATTACACATTCATTATTCATTGTGTTTGTCAAGAAAATTACCTTGTACCTTTTTAATATAACGTCTCGGATCTTTAAATGTGGGCGGCGAATTGGAGACGAAACAGAGTTTGGAGACGTCGCGTTTTATCGACTTATCGCTAACGAACTAGCTATGGACAAAGGCTCTATTAGCAATTAAATAAATCTCTATTGGAAACGCGCACCGGAACACGATCGGCTACAGTTTACAAAAACGTAAAGTATCTTGGTTCTGTGGAAAGGTTGGTTTTGATTCTCTTTCGGTTTTTGGCCATTATTTTTTTCTCGTTAATAGTTACTCGCGTACGGTGTAGCAATTGATGCGTCGGAAACAAATTTAATTACAGCATTGTTGTAACGCACGCCAATAACCGTAATGCAAATATATCGAATGACTTAAACTGTAATTGTATTTAATTCGTTTTCCAAAACTTTCATGCTTGAGAGTATTTTATTTGCTGTGAGTTTTGTTTCTACAGCTACATACAGGGATACTACGGTAGGGATAAAATTGCGATATCTATATAAGCGAACATCGTTTAGACCACGCAGCCTTCGCTTTTATTGTTAGCATAATACGTTTCATCTGCGAATGCCCTTTTAAAAATTACCCTAATCAATGCTAAAGCGCTCTAATGCAAAAAGCACTTAATTAATACCGTTATATACTTGGCATTCTCCAGTTGTATTTAATTTAAAAACACGGCGCTGGCGTCGCCGAGCTTTCAAATCAGCGGTCGGATGAAGATTCGAGAGCAATCTGTTAGATTGGTTCATTAGTGGAGTAATGAGTCGCGATGCATGCCGAGACTGGGCTGAACAGACGAGCGACACGTACCTTTTGAAAGGAAAACCGCTTCAAATGTAAAACATGTATACAAAAATTCTGAACTCAAAGGAATGTACTACTGATTAATATTGTAGATGTATGTCTTTTAATAGTCCCACGTAGGAATATAAAGCGTAACGTGTCGAGTGACTTTATTTAAATAGTTAATAAGAACAATAGCAAGGCTTCGATATTAATAGAGGAGTGACGACTCGATCGCAATTTGTTTGATTGTTTCATTACACAAGTCATAACACGTACAAGTATCTCGTGATGGAGGTATGCGACGAGCTTGCGAAACTATGTACAGACGTAATACAGAAGGAACACATTTAACTGCAGTTTGCTTCGAAATATACTATGAATACGAATGATTTTAAACAAAATTATATATACCGACAGAGTTGCAGGTACGAACAGAATTTTTATAAGCATTAAGCGTGTTTATAATGCGTGTCAGTATTGAAGTGGTGTTCTTTTAGAAGATTAGAAGACAAAATGACTTCGTCTCGCAACACCTTCACGTATCGCTACCATTTTCCCGCTAGTGATTTTAAAGGTTATTAAACTGTATCTTAATAAAACATATAATGTACATTATACAACATGGAGAGGTATAAAAAATCGGTTCAGATTTTTTTCTTTTGCCTAGAAATCGTACTAAAATGTACTGAAAAAAATATATACATAATATGTAGTTTACCAGCTTCTTTACTTAACACAGCACAGGTTCTGTCTATAATTACATTTATATAGACATTCGAATGTGCGTTTTATAGGCTCGTCTATGCGTGTTTTGGCGTTTAAGACGAAAATTAGCTGCAGCGGAGGATTTCGAGTATGAATGCAGGTCGCCGTCCATTAGCGTAATTGGAGACGAGAATCACACCGTCACCTACGGCACCCTTTCTTATCACATTGTGTTTAATCTATACGTATAAAATTATTTTCTTTTTAAATCAATGAATGGGTACTACTTCCGTGATTGAAGGCTGCGCTTTACGCTGATTCGAATGAGACATATTTAAATTGTTTTCAAGTGTTTAAGGCAAACAAAAAAACACCGATATGGTCAAGTAAATTGTTGAAATCAATCATCAATCATACGTCAACGTCATGAATAGGGGAAGGCTGTGAAGTTCAAAATACCAGCTCTCATTCGCGTCTGGTCTATTCCATTGAATCACAGTGAATATTACAAAATGGAGGGTACTTTTGCCGTTGACATAAAAGGAGCTTACGATGGAAAAATCACTGAATATACGCATAACAATAACAATAAAATATTTTTTTTTTGGAATACTATTAAACGCGGCTATTTGATACTAAACTTGGGAAAGATATGGTGACCACAGTACTGGTAAATTACATACTTATACGCATACTCATCAAACAAATTTTTGCCCTGCGCGGGAACCGAATCCACGACTCTCGGCCGAGCAATCAGCTTTATTACCGCCTGGATTAAGGCGCTAATCAATTCTTCTTATTTTAAATCACCGTACTGCCGGACGCTTCTTACGAAATACACTTTAATATGAAAATCAAGCATTGCAGGTCTAAGTCGTCCATTAGGTTAATTGGAGCTACCCAGCCGCAGCGCCACCTAGCGCGCCCTTTGTTATCACACGGGCATTACTATCTGAGTGGAACGAAAAGGAATTGTATAGTAGATACCGTTGCTAACTAATTGGTTCAGTTTGTTCAATCCGCAAGGCTGATGACGTCAGTGATACAATAACTGCGGGCGAACTACACACTGCGAAGTTGCTCTGCAGCTATCTTCCTCTAGACACTAAATCTAGTGCACTTTCATATACATGCGATTGAAACATCACAATACAAGACAATGATTTGAGTTACAACGATGTTAACATCGTCAGCAATTTTGTTTTACCCTGTAGGTAGAAGTAGGAACTTGCATTTTCGACACCCTTCAAAAACACGATATTTGTTTCACCATTATAGAAAGGGATTACTTATTTTTAAAAACTCGCATGAACGTAGTTATCGAGGCAATGTACAAGTACCATTCCATACAATTGTTCTCTAATATAACGGATAAAAAAATGCAGTTTTTATTCAAAGTATACACAAGATAGGCGTGAAATATGGCAATGTTTCGACGCAATTGCGTTAGCTGTAGTCAATCATGGCGTTTGACTATGATCCATACAAATGGTTCGAAATATTGGAATATGTGTACATTTCATGAGTACCCGTTAATAATAAAACATACATGATACGATACAATTAAATAGAGTGCGATTATTGCGTCTCCTAACGAGTGTGTACACGTCATAACGTTACAAAGGTGAGGCGCCGACTGCTAATTAACTGGTAAACTTTGATGAGTCGTCGCCTCTAATTAATGTGCCCGAGGGAGACCGGCCGCCCTGTCTCGCTACACACGTAGGAAGTATTTAGCGAACGATCCATTTAAGATGCATTGTTTAGGAGTAATTTTATTTTAAAATACAAATACATTGTAAAACTAGATAAAGTAGGATCGCATTTTTTATTTAATGTTCTCAAAGTTTAAGTAAAGAACATCATGAAATCTACTAAAATATATCACAAAATTTTGTCGCACCCTATAGTTGCAATAATGAATTTTGTAACATAAATATGTGCAGATTAATAGCTACTCGCGCAGACGGATCTCAAAAGTTTTCGTAACATGGTGAACATCGCCGTCAAAACATTTATAAATTAGTAACATGTAACCAAAATCAATTTGATTTCTATTTGGACCCAGCTACGGAATCTTTAATTATATAGTTCTCATTCTAGTATAATAAAGCTCTAAATGCAAAACAAAGGTGTATAATGATATTTTTGAATTATTCGAGTACATTTCAAATTAGACACTAAAACTTTTACACATGTACAGTGGTTATATGTATAAGTGATATTATTTATTTATTATTGTTTAGTCTAACGTATGCCTGGCATTCAGTACAAGTCACTACATCGATACATACTGTACTATTCTATTTTTAAAATCACCGTCTTAAGACATCGATTGAGATAACGTAATAAAAAGGCTTCATAAGTCCCGCCGCTAATTAATGCGTCCGTAGGACGCTCGGACGCCCCCCTGCTTGTTACTTGCGTCCTTAGTATATCAGTTTAACAGAGATTGATCCAGTCTTCTATCACAAGCGTATTAATTTTGTTATTACACAAATATAACATTTATTACAAACCAATAAAGACTATAGTAGATTGAACTGTTAAAACGAATGAAACAATTTTCCGGTTACAAGCCAATAGTGTGCTCTTGTGTTAGACGTTGCATTAATAGTAGATTTTAGATGTAGTTTAGCAAGCTTACAACTTGTATTAAACGTGAGTATTAGGTCATCCTTAAAGTATAGTTAATTTATTGTTATGCAATATACAAGAAATAAAGGCTCTATGTTAGTAGTAAACTACATGGGACTGTCTTCGCTGGTCTTAAGCATAAAGTTAGACTATTTCACAATATATATATGTGCAACATGCATATATGCAAAATGTGTGTGTATGTGGTACCGTAGCATTTTTGAAACCCATAGAGGCGCTCTATAAACTCTTCAAACCAAATATTTAAATTTCAATGTTGCTATTTAAGAAATATGCGGATGTGTTATATTTAAACTTAAACAAAGAGATATTCAAAAACTCCAAGACGCGTCAACAGGAACACGGCAATCCTTTCAGACTTCAGTAAAACTATCGGAACTGACTTTAGGGCGTGGACACACTCGCATTTAGTATTATCCTATATAATAAACAGAATAAAACAATAATTCTACGAATTGATTTTTTACTATGTTGCTATTAAAAATATTAAGTGAAATATTGAACACAATTATTTACTAATATTGAGAAAATCTTCAAAATTTACATCCGAAAATCGGCAGTAAATAAAAAATACACAGAAAAAAAATAATATAATGAATTTTACATTCCTTAGCAAAGAGAAAAGTACTTAATTTTGTTAATGAATGAACCGTTGCTAAGCAAATGGTAATCAAGAAACCAAGCGCATATATTTAAAACTTCATTATCAAATATCAAATAAATTTACGTAAGCAGCAAAGTAAAAGTGAAAAATTTTAAACAAAACAAAATGCAACCCTAAACAATATAACAGAAGTCTTTGATACGCCGACAAGCGTGTAAATGCACGCGATTGTACCCTCTGTTCTCTGGCGACGAGCTTCGATTTGAACGGATGCGATCGGCGCGACCACACCTGCCCGCGGCCGCTAAACGTATTGTCGTGTTCCCGATGCGGTCCGAACTACTTAATTGAACACGTCATATATCCCATACACGGTAACCCTCTCTGCGCGGATTGAAACTACTCCATAAATTATACGCCCGTTTAATTGCCTAATTGTCCATACCGTGTACTGTATTTGCGGAGAATTTAGATTTAATTCGTACCAAACGAATTATTCCAAAATACTAATAAGAAAGAAGTACCCACAGAAATACGGCTATGGATCTCTAGGTATTTTTATGTACGTGTTTTCCAACTTTTGTCTTATATACATAGAATTATATTATTATGAATATTACTAAAATGATAATGTTGTAAATAAAGCAACCTATAAAAAGGATCATGCGGTTTATTAGTGACATTTAGTTGCTTCTTAGTAATAACCGTTAGACATTATTAAATGAGTTTGGCCTTTACAACAGGTATGACTGTATGGTGTAATGTTTAATAATTTATACAGTGTATTTATATGTACTTACTACTACACAGTTATACGGTAATAATATTCGGGGTAAGTACACGAAGCGAATAAAAAAATTCTCCTGAAATTGGTTCAAAGAATAAAATCTAATTGTAAGCGGTGCGCGGGTAAAATTGGATTAATTCGAATCACTGTTAGTAGGTAATAAAGGCGTACGCTCCGCTACATCTACGGGGAGTCCAAAGAATACGCCAAAATGTCTCAAGTTTCTTCAAGCAATCAGGCCTTAATACCGTTCTGAAGTTCCAACTTTGAAAATTATAGGCGGTGAGCGAGGAGGGGTGGGGGGAGGACGTCCGCCGCGTGTCATCTCGTAACATCAAAAATGCATTTAAATTCCGCGCAATAAAAAACATCGGCGAGAAGTTTCACTGCGGCCAAGGGATTGAAGACGCTCTAGCGTCTACCACGCTTCGCGATATAAAATATGTAGCCCGGTGCTTCTTTTTTTCTTTCTTTAAAACACAGTAACCCAATCTAGGCAAGCACATATATTTCTCTCTGCTTTGTATTCGAGTAAAAACAGAAATACAAACCATTCTATCACAGTCATCTTCGCGATTTACGATGTAATTTTGAATAAGTTTAGAATTACCTCGAGATTGCACATATCAAATTTTTGCAGGGATTGCACATTCCGACCGATAATCCGTTTGCAATTAGCATAACAACCAACGTTTAGGAATAATTCTTTCGCAGAGAAGTATACAATCGGATGCGAATTCCCACTTCTCAACCATCGCAGCGACCTACGTGATGCTGTATAAATAACAGAAGCAATAGTTCTCTTGCGGCCTGAAGAGCGTCGTTAGCGGGGCAATTGGCTTGTTGTATCGAGTGCTCACTCTTTGATTTCCTAACTGCGTTGTTTCCTAGTTAAACTTACCTTTGCGTTTCGTTATCCAGTTATAACGAGTTGCTTTATAAATAACATATATTTATTAATGAACAGAATGGCCTACGCAGACTCTAATTGGATAACATTACGAAGTTGTTTATAAGGATTTATGAATAGACATAGACGGTTCATTCTTGAGTTAATTTAATTAGAGATAATGAATGTAACAAAACAGACATATAATTACATGTAGAATTGATATTCAGTGTTGTATATTGAGCGTTATGTTATCATACATTCCAATGCAGTCCCAATCCAGCTTATCACAGGATATGCGCTATAAAGGTTGCACGTATTCATATTCAATAGCCATTTGTGATTTTATGGCATATTTAAACTCAATATTGTCGGGCCGATGTCGTCCCGTGTCGCACCATTTCACCCCTCAGTAATGCGAGCTTGATGTAATAATTAGCCCACCCACAAGTGATTGTGGGATCCGATAGCATTGTTCGAACGCGGGCCGTTTATACGGAGCTATTGTGAGTGTTATTTTATTCTCTCGTATGTTTAATCGAAAGCTCGCACACGCAAGTGTTGCCAATTGTTATTGCGTACGTATTTCATGAACAATTCCATTAGCACATTTTAATACTTTCAGTTTTAATTCTGATATGCAATAGTCAATAGGCACTTCACACACCCACCGCTGCAGCGCCAGTGTCATATCTATAGGTGAAATGGGCACACATAGATAGTAATAGTGCGGTAATTTCATAATCTCTGGTTCTAAATTAACAATAAAGTGATTTGTTTAATAAATTTTAACAATGTGAAAATGTGGCAGGAGTCGGGATTACAGCATATTGGAAAATGACATCAATAAACTGTTGATTGTTTGAATGCGTTAAATGAAATAGCGGTCACCGGACGCTATTATGTACGGTGAGCGTGTGACAATCAAACAGAAAATTAAAGTAGCCGCCGCAAACCGCGGACGTCATTTCACCATAGTTTGCCCAATTTATCAGTGTGCTGAGAGTCGTTCGAAAATAATCGTAATCGAAGCGAGCTGCGCCGAACAATATGGGCCGATGTCGGCCCCTAATTGGCCCTTACCTGGAGCGCACTCCAGAATGATAAAGCCGCCATTAGCCGCCCTATTATTTACCTACTCGTCATTAGCGTAGACTTCATTAGGATAACGAGATAACGGAGCCGAGACTTGAGTGGGGAGCCCGCAGTATTTTTGGTGTTTCTGAACGAAATCAAGAAATTTTGAAGGGTCCAGCCGTGAAACGCCCGAGGCAAGAAATGAGCTAATTATTTTGAGAGGCTCACCTTCGATGAATTTTATTTCGCCGGAGACGGATCGAATGAAACGTAAGTAAGGAATTCTTCATTTTGTTGCGATCTTTTTCGATTTCATTCCATAATTAACTTGTTTGAACAAGTTGTAGGGTAAGTATAATACATTGATATTGCAAATTTATATGTGGTATTTATATGTGGCAAACAACCACATCACCGGCAATGCGGAAAATGTAATAAAACACTATAAAAGCAAAAGATCGCATGTTGAAGTATAGAAAGAAACGAATATTACAATTTAGATTGTTTGTTTGTATTGAATAGGATCCGAAAGTACTGGACCGATTTCAAAAATTCTTTACCATTAGAATCTTACATTATCCCTGATGAACATAGGCTATATTTAACACGAGAATAATAGGATAAATTTTATCCCGAAATTCCCACGGGATCTAAAGCTCCGCGGGTGATACCGCGAGGCACAGCTCGTGAATTATAATTAAAAACGTAAAATCAGAAAACAATATCCCTAACCAATATTAGCTCCGAAGATAATAGAAAACACGGGGCGGGCAATATCGATATGTGTCATTAAGATCGATATCGATAATAATAGGAAAAATATCGATGTTGCATCGAGCCCTCGTACTCGACAAAAAACACGCCGAATTTATTGTTAATTATAAAACTGTGGCGTCGAACATTAACTCGAGATGCGATGCAACGATAGCCGCGCGCTATTTATTTATTATTTAGATATCCGCCGTGCGGTCACGACTCCATATTGTTTCGCTGTAATGGCATTAATGACCTCGGCTTAAAGTTGAAGTGTTAATTTGATTTAAAATTATGGCCTCGATAACGATCTTCACGTGCAAGTTCTGCCCTAAGCTTTAATTACGCCGCTGATCCCTGATGGAGTTGCCGTGATATGCTCGTTTCACGTTTACATGAATAACAATATCGTATTACTGTGCTATGTGCCTACGATAACTGAAAGGCCGCGACTCGATATTTCATATTTGTTATAACTTATCGCGTATAAAAATCGAAACAAACTTACACAGTTACTGCTTACCGTTTGCTAGCTTAGCGGGTCATTGACATTTATTATTCTATTGTTTTTATTCCAATAACCGCTTGATATATACCGGCGCTAAAATATATTTTCAAGACACAATAAAAAGCTAAGGAAAAATTAACAGTACGGAAGGACTTTTACCCAATTGTCAGGAAAATAAATGTATGGCAACATTTTGGAAGCGCGCTCTGTACAATGCGACCAAGAACGATACTAATATTTTAGTTGAAAATTTTCCAATTACAGTGTATTTAAATGCGACACATTTAGCAATTATGCATCTAAATCGACAGTTTTTTTTATAGTACACATATAAATTTACACTAATAGAGCATTAAGGCAATATATGTTATAGTTATTTTATTTCGTTAACTATATAGCCAATTTATTTATAGAAAAGCGACCAATTATGCAAACTTAGACTAATATTAATGCAAATAAGTCTATTAAACGGGGATAATTGGGTTTGTTGAACGAAAATTAAAACTTTAATGCCCCAAAAAGATACACCCGTTTGAAAACAAGTCCGCAATTAAATAGAATCATTAAAAACACCAATACTGGCGTAGGAAGGTAAAGAATTAGTTAAGCAAAATTATTAAGCCACTAATTCACATTTAATTATAATTCTAACTAAGGATAATTATACTAAATTTGTGAGTTGAATAGTATTAATAAAATATAAAACTGTGTCTAAAGGTGGTAGGAAATGGTACTGGATTTGGCACCTGTTGAAAATATCCGGAACCCACTTGTCGATACAAGGTCTTAAGAGGCCTTAATCGATCGGTAAACGAAGACCAGGACGCCACCTGAAGATGATCGGTCGAAACGAGAAAGAGGCTACTGCGAATGGACTTGACTGCGAAGAGTTGAGGTCTTTGAACCCTTTGTACCTGATAAAGTATTACAGGAATACGACATCATAATATATTATTTGCATCTGCATCAAAATGACTTAGTCCTCTTGCTTCCGTCACAGTTAGCGAAAGTATTTGACAGTTTTAATAGTTAGTGTTGCCATAATAATATATTTTTAATAGATTCCCCAAAATAATATAACTTAATCAAAAATTCGATATACAAAATTTATATCTTTTTTACTCACAAGCAAAGAGATACTACATTGTTCTTACCTATTAACGTGTCAAAATTTTTGGTTATCATTCGTTCCTAGATAGACACGAGAATAAAATTTACACAAGTAAAAATAGAATATAAATCACAATTGAAGCGGGAGATACGATACCACATGATGTAGCATTGTGGCAACTGGCGACGGGCGGAGTGTTGGCAGCCGAACTCCAGCACGCTACAAGGGTTTCAACTTATCAATTACACCGTTCGCTACTTACCGCGCGGAAAGGGCAAATTGATTTAATGTAACCGGAGTGCTTTGACGAATATTATTAACGTCTTTTTGCGCTCCCTCCGCCCCGTAATGCGCGCTTTGTTCTTTGCTACAACGAATCACACTTATCTGGAACGAACGGGTTGCCCATCGGAGAAATGTTCGATAGTACACTGTCTCTTCATTTCTTCGTTCTTAAGCGAAGGATATTCTTTGATTGGGAATATTTTATAAGTAACTATGCAGGTACTGATAACGGGAGAGAACTAAGAAGGTTTAATGTTGATAAGTAAAACAAAATAAAGCACATAAATATATAAATGCAACGCGTGTCAACCTCCCTTTTATCCTGCTCCATTTGTACATGGTTCTACCTCGTCTGTTCCTTTATTAGTAACTAGCTTTTGCCCTCGTCCGCGTGGAATAGTGACTTTGGGCAGCATATGGAGTATTACAAAATAAATTATAGGCTATATGTTGCCGAGGACTAATAGCTATATAACAAGTTTCATCAAAATCCATCAGTAGTTTTCGCGTGAAAGCCGGACAACAGACAGACAGACAAAAATTTCAAAATATTTTTTTTTTGCTTGTGTTACTTGTATGAAGACCCCTAAGGGTATTTTTTTAGTTTTTGTTCAATGTACAGAATTGAACTCATGTACAACTTTATTATATGTATAGATAGATTTGACAGACATTGTCAATTCAGCGTTATTTCAATTTAAAGATATGTCCGCGTAATCTAAAAGCATTGTAGTCTTAAGCGTGCGAAGACACATTGCTACACCGTTGATGGATAGCCGTATAAATCTATCGTGTCAACGCGTGCTCGAGTACGCGCCGACGTAGTCCGTGTAAATATCACGTCCAGCACACACTGGCCACTTCTGATTTACTTGATCTTGAAACTACTAGACTAACTTTTTTTTCTAAAATGTTGGCAATGAAAAATGGATAGCCGAGCACATGTATCCTGTGGTGGTGATATATTTGATAAATCATTACTTATAGTGAATTATAAATTTATAGTTACACTAAATTTTAGTCGCAAAAGGACGGTCAACATAAACAAATATTAAATGATGCAACCTTTATTTATTCACTGCGCACTACTATAACATACAACGAGACAAAGAGACGAGTCTACTTTAATGCTGCTGCAGTTGGTGTGGCTACCATAAAAATATAACTTATTGAAACGAATAATTAAAATGAGATTCAAATTAAAATATGTATAAACAAATAAATTTTAAAATTGTTCTTGAGTACGTTTTTAAGAAAAGATTATGTGCCACATAGATGCTTTGAAAATTGTATCAATTATATGTATGTGTTAATGCAATTAGTGTTAAGCAAGCGGTCGACGACAATGCGCGACTTTGCGTGTCTGACGATCGCTGTCGCGAGCGGCGCGCGGTTCTTCAGGTGTCTCGTGTGCGCCGATAACGTTGCACCCGTTAATAAATACGTCGGTTACAACTCCTCTCATTAGAGCGCCATAACTCCTCATTAGTGGGCATGCTAATTAATGTGACGTTTACGAGCGGCGTTCGTAACTTACGACGTTCCCGCTGGATCCGGGACCTCATTACCTCCAGGATGCTGCTAACTGTTGCGGTATCATATTGTAATAGCCTTAATATAAGTATTGGATTTTAATTGTTGTACTCGTGTGTTGGCTGTGGGTAATTTTTTGGACGTTTTTTATCTTGATAAATCAATGCCAGTACCGGATACTGTCCATGTTGCATGTTGCAATTTTTAATTTATAATTACTTGACAAGTCTTTCATAAATTTGCTATACAAAAAAGATTAAGGATACTTTAATAATGTATGCCACAATTAACACATGAAAGCTTATTACCAACGGCGTTTAGGGATTTTCATTTTGATTTAGGCGACACGACATTTATGGACTTATGAATAATAAAATATGACAAAAAAAATTACTCAAACAAAACTTTGATTAACTTGAGATGACACAAAAATATACAAGTACATTAATGCATTATTATCCGTATATATCAGTCAACTCGATGTCGTAAGCGGCTCTCGGCAACAATCAGTCAAAGTTAAGAATCGCTTGCAGGAAGTGGAAAGCTCGTTTAAAAGTGAAAGCTCGCTTTGACGACCCAATAAAACCGGTTAATACATATTCGATTACGTTTAATTGCAGATTATGTTTATAAGCCATCGAGTGCCATTGTAATTTAAATTTTACCAACTTGTACCGTTGCGAAAGCGTGCACTAAAAGCTCCGGTTTGTAACGTATTTTATTTTCGCCCAGGCTGTATCTGTATGGGCTTTACAAGAGTGAATTACATTAATATATAAATAATGGGTTCTATATATTTTTTGCTACTGCCATATAATACGGGCAGCCAAATATAACGTTCTACAGTGATAACAAATTTAACAAACTGTTTTTAGTTAAAAACTATGTGTACAAGCATTGAATACATAGTTTCATTGTTTACACTCGACTTTTTGGGTAATAACCTAATATTTTTGTTTCGACATTATTAATGCAAAAGATTAATTTTACTCACGACCATTATTAAAGATTTCTAAGAATTTGTCGCTTATTTTTTAAAATCCAGTCATAATCTCTGTTGGACGATTTAGAAATAATATAAATAGGTCTGTTAGTAAACCTTACTATATAAATATGGTAACCGAGTCATAAAATCGTACTGAAAAATTCATCCACAAAATAAAGCTAATTATACGAAGATTGAGAGGTGCTAATAGTGCTATTTAAAACTAAATTATTACTGTCATTTTTCTAAGGCCATTCTGATGTTAACAGGCGGTCTAAAACATGAAATGTGCAGTGATCTGGCATACATCTAATTTGATTAATGCCTAACCTTTTTTCGATGTCCAGCTTTCGAGAGAGTCAAAGCGAAACCCTGCTATTGCCATTTATAAAATTAAATTTTAATCTGCGCCGGATTGATTACAAGCCGTATATATTGATGTAACGGGGAGTACGGAGTGCACCGGAACATATCGCACGACAATATCCTAATTCACTCGCGCGAATGTAATCCATTAGTGTTCCCTTCCTCAGGGCACGCCCGCACCCCCGCCTCCCCATCAGCTACAGCGCGGTTATCCATTGGCGAGTCAAATCGGTGTCTCATTTCGGAGCCCGTGAGCTAAATAAAAGTAGCGCCAACAGTTAATTTAACGCGTACAATATTGCAATTCAAAACTTCGAAGTCGACTCTTCCTGTTTGCCTTGCATTGAACTGCCAGCTAAGCGAAAGGGCGAAAAATATATTACGTCGTTGATCTACTCACTCATAAATGGATCACCTCCATATCATTTGTATTGGCACATGTTTCATATGACTAATGGACGAGGAACATTAAATACACAGCGACATCTGCTTATTGCAATCTACAATATTCTGTATAAAAATCGGAATGTGATTGATATGTGTCTATCGCGCTTACACCATTTCAATTTACGCAGTTCAGGTCTCGAGCGAATGATTTGTCGTTATTGAATTCATTATATGACTCGTTTATAAGTTGTACGATTCATCTAAAATAGACATTGATTTTAAACGGTGGCTTGTTACATTTTTTATAAATTATTGTCACCACAGAACCAACAAGGCAACGATTTCCGAATATTTGGTTAAATAATGTTTCTTTCTTTTAATTATTGTTTTAAGCTTAAGTTAATGTAAACGTAAATGTACATTCCGCGTTTTGTATGAAAAGTGCGAGTATTCGATAGTACTTCGTGCTGCCGACTAATATACACGTAATTTAAAGGTATCGTATTCTCGAAACCGTTACATTAGCAACTCTGGTAAAGTTCGTGCTAGGGCTACACAAGTCAGTATGTAATGTAAAAAATCCATTACCAATATAGACCGTGTAAATAAACTTTCTTCCTTATGACCATTGCGATGTAATCTGTCGGCGTAGTCAAACACATCGCAACATTAATTTTACTATCGCAATCATGAATGTACATTAAAATCAACATTTCATTCGGTTATTTGCCTCTCTGAGCTTTAATACACTCCGCTATCTATGTGACGGCAGAGGAACGCTATCCACTTTTCAGAAAAATTAAAGAAAGTAATCAGCGGAATTACGACGGCTACTAAAATATGTATTCGTCATAAAAGTATGCGCCGACTGTCGAGGATAAATATTCATTATGAGGGATCGCCTAACGTTTTAGCGGGATTAAATGCTGTTAACCTTGCGTCGCAATGCTCTCAAGTAAATCAATCAACTACACTCACTTTCCTGAGTATTAACGTCTATAATACGTACAGAATTAAAAGTTTCATTATTCTTCTTCCTTTACATCTCGATATTGTTTAGTGTTTCATTCAATTTAAATTATTTAAGCGCTGTTCTTATGAGATGTTTAAATTCAGATATTTGACGTACATCAAAATAATTTTCTCTACAAGCAAACAACTTTTGAGGTTCAAAATGAGTCCAGTTCTTTTCAAGAAAATATCGAAAAAATTACATGTACGATTACTGACAGGTGAGAATATGATAATGAAAGGTTTATTCTAAAAATAATCATTTCTAATCCATTGAAACATGTCGTTTCATTTAATTATTAGCCATTGTGAAAATTTGTGAGGGCGCGTAGTCGAGAGCGCTCATTGTAATTAATTACTTTACTCGGTTCCATTAAATTAACTTAATGCCACGACACTGACGAATGAAAATAGTATTTATTATATTTTCAATAAAGTTATTTATCATATGTTAGAATAAACAAAATAACAACCCAACTATTTATGGTTTAATAAAAAGTATGTACGTAAGAGCGGATATAAAAAAGGTAATGAACCTAAAATAACATCGTATATTATAACGCTCGTTTTTATAACACTTAGGTATGAATCCCAATATAATATCCCTCGATATTAATCCCGTCCAATCTACACGGAGATGTCATTTCACTCAATATGCATGAGCCGTTATAAACATTAGTAGGGGCGCGTAGTCGAGAGCGCTCATTCTAATTAATTACCCTATTCGGTTTCAATCAAATTAACTCGAAGTCGGGCCACCGACACGCAAATCAATGACGATTAAATTCATTAATGTTTCAATTAATGTATAATTCACTAAGCTGTTAATGATATACTAAAGAAAACTAATTTGAGTAAGCCAGCGCTCAAATAATGTACGTGCTCAAGTAATGTCTCGTATATCAAAAAGGACTCGAATATTTTTCCTAAAAAAAAAGTGAAGTACTAAATTCTATTATGAACTACGCTTCCATTAATTACTTTAATGGGTTTCAATTACATTCACTGAACTCATCGTAATCCATTGCTACGGATCAATTGTGATAAATATTACTTTAATCAGCATTCGCTTTATATTTGTGTTTCATTTTTAAATTAGTACAATGATGGTAATATTGAAACTATGAGTGAGATTGAAAATTTCATCATAATAAGTAAGAAAAATTTAAGGTAAATTGAACATGATTTTATAGTAATAAACTGTTTATTAAATATTTATTATATTCTATCAAAACTGTTTTCACGTGAACATTAGTAGGGGCGTTCCTATACCCTAATTAATTACTCCATTCGATTCCAATTAAATTAATTCGACATGGATTCATCGGCACGTAATCAGTCAATTGCGACCAATATCGTCAACGTCGATCAATTTTGATCGTTAGCGATCAATATAGTTATTACATTCTTCGTGCGTCCAGTTATGCGGAGAGCCTTTACAAAAAGGGTAATTGATGGAACCAGCGCATATGGGCTTAAGTGCTACCATATTCATAGATACGTACCGTAACTAAAAGGTAGATAAAATGGGATTTGGATACAAATACGTTACTGCACTCGTGAGCGGGTTATTTTCGGAACCTTTATGTGCTTTGAAATTATTAGACATTACCACCGAATCGATAGTGTAACAAAGGAAAGATAACAGAGAAGTAGCCGACGTCAATTTTATTCTACGGACTTACAATTATTTTTGTCTGTATAAAATTTCGTTCGTTAAAAATTTGCGAATAAAACAGCATAAAAGCTGAAACATAATTCGTAAATTTGTATCTTAAACACGGAACACTAAAACTAAATTGGCCACTCGAAACTAGTTGGAGCGAGTTTAAAACTGCGCCCTTAGGGGGAGGGACATTTTAATTACGGCGTTTAAGTAAAAGCGACGCTTCGTCTCTCGTAGCTAGTAGCTGCATTACACAGATTCAACCACCAAAAGCCTCCCACTTAGCTAATGAAACATGTTCCTGTATAGTGTTTTAAGCGTCGTCGCAACGAGGCCTTCCGAGCATTGTGAGCAGAACGGAGCGCCAGCGGATTGGGCGGACTCGCCTCCGTAAATCCTCATTTACTTGCATTATTTTAATGGAGCCATTGTGGCCGGATGTCCTTTGTCGTGCAGATCCAGCGCACCGGGCTGTGGGAAACGTGCCGGTCCAAGTGCATCACCGCTGCCCTGGATTTGGTCAATTCGAAATTAAACGGCAGAAAGCTCCGTTACAATTTAAAGGATTTGAATGGCTCTCGCAATTCTTCCATTATGGACGTACAAAATGAATTTTATTGTGGCCGCAACTGTTACGGAACGGAGGCAACCGGAAAGCGACGTATCCATTTAACTAATTAACTGGGGCGAAGTCGTTCCGAAAGCACGCGCGATTGCAGAGAAATCCCTCAGATCTCTAATAACTGGCTTCTCTATGAGTCCGTTCAGACCCGCTATTATATGTCGCAAAAACGTAAAACAAAGAATATGGATACATCGGACGATACTAGAAACTATTAGTTCCAGTGTTGTACGTAAATTATCGTTGAAAATTAATTTTAGATGTTATGCATCATTCAGATACAAGTATCAACGTAGTTAATAAACAAAATGACTCGAAAATACGTACTGTAAGGGCTTAAAGAGTACGACAAAAAGCTGGTACGCGTATGTTCTCTAATAACTAACTTCCGTAATAATTTAAAAGGTTGTCTTGCCTGTGTAAAAATGCAATCGACGGAGCGAGGGCTCGCCGACGCCGTTCAAACTTTTCAAATTTTCCACCAGCGCTATAGTATTAATTTTAAATTAGAACACGGACATAAACTGTCCCCACATGTGGATTATTTCTTCTAATTAGTTTTTTTTTTTATTGTACAGTTCGTCGTGTTGGAGTTTTCTTTTATATTCAGCTCCGATGAAATCAAAACGAAACAAAATCCTCTTGATTAGATTGTTGTTTCTGATGTTATAACATCTTTGTCAATCTGAATTGAAGCAGTGTGGTGGAGTCGGTTACGACTTCCTTGAAGCTGCGGGAGACGAAATCCCAGCCGTGAGACTCAAAAATGGTTATAGCCTTGATATAATTAATGGTTATGAAAAACATATTCTTAATACCACTGCAATTTCTTAGAAGCATTTTATAATGAGTATATCACTTTTGAACGTAGGAGTGCATTTTACTCATTTCTATTATATGATAAAACCCGAGTTGAATTTATATTTGAAACTACTCACATAATGAAAGATACATTAATGGAATTGAATATTTTATAGTTGGCGTCGTTCATCAAAAAATCTAAGAAGTCTCAAGACGATATTTGTCTTCGCGACTATGTATTACGTAAGTACTTTGAAAGTATATTTTAAAAGTATACGCACGCATACATACGCTACCGCTGCTTCTTACATACAATAAATACATTTTCGAAATAAGAAGGCATAACATTTGATTATGTAGCCCTAATTACTTAAAATTATTTGTTTACTCACGACATGAGGCATACCCTTTTGAAACTTTACACTGTGACATGTTCTATTGCTTACAAAGCCAATATAACATGCACAAATGTTTGTGTGCGGTTAACCTAATAACGATAATCGTATATGTTCAGTACACTAGTTATCTCCAGAATATCACACATCAACTCGTCACCTCGCCTTCGTCGTAATTTGATTAACTGAACCGTTCCACGATGTTATTTAACTACTGCATCTCAAACAGCTACAATACAACATCGTATACTATTCAGAAACAACAGTAGGATATTAAATATTTAATGTGTTTGTAATGTTTTCCTTGACATTAATTAATTTAGTTTACACACTATCATTATTAAACAGAGTATCATAATTACATTGAAACTAATAAATGGACAGGCTTAGACAATGTTTATACACCATGAATAAATCGTAACAAGTAACAAGAAACATGGTTACATGTATAATTACAAGTAATGGATGTTAGAACATAATTGTACCTTGTATAATTCGCTTTGAAAGCCTACTAGAAGATTAGTAAATGAAATCTTGGAGTTTGTAATACGTATGATATACATTAACCTGTTTGACTAGAGGTTTTTAATCTGCATTGTAGAAGCTGCTTTTATACTAAAACATATTTTTTATTCCGTCCTTTTCTATCACATCTCGAATACACTAAGAGAGTACGAGACGAAACATGCACTGTGAATAATTTCATTAAATAATAATGATGAAGTAATGGTAATCACCATAGGATATCGCTGCACAACGCTCAAGTCTTATTTAATGATAGCAACCGGAAACAATTGCTCGACATGCCCTGAGCTGTTTGTTTGTTGCTGAGTTGATTAGTGTGCGAGCTGCCTACCGAAATAACTAAACCAGACACGACCCGCCCAATGAATAAATTAAACACTAATTTCTTGACATACTTTGTTTAAAGTGGATTACCTTGTCCGTAATTGAGGCAGTAACAGTGCGTAGTGAGTAATGAAATTAGGACATACTTGTATTGCACGTTATTTACCGTTAGTTATATTTCTTTTAAATTTTAGTCACATATTTCTATTTCGGTCTCGTTATTTAGTCACATATCTTTAAAATTTTAGTCACAAACATCTTATAGTTTCAGTCACATATTTCTATTTCTGTTTCTTTGTTTAATCATATATTCCTTTTACAAGTTTATTCTACAACATTTTGCCCGTACATAAATCTGTCGGTTGTTTTAATTATGAAATTAATTATATTTGACTACTAATTAGTCAGCTGATGCCAATTGGACATAATATACTCAATGCTTCCGTAAATCTCTGGTCAGAACTGTTATATTGTATCCGTCTCTAACTTAACACCTATTAAAACATCGGCTACCTTGCGTAATAACCCAAATAGTACATTTATAGAGTTGCTCGAAACGGATAATTAGTGTGAAAACGATTAAGGAGAGAGCCGCGGATCGTTAGCGGCACGCAACGGTAGCAGGTAGCGGGTTCGACGTCCGGCCCGCTCTCACGAAGGGCGCCAATCAGTTGGAAAACGACGCTTATGTAAACAAGATGTCGCCGTCGTTTTAATGAAACCAAAGATATGATTAAATGATTATTACAAATATAATACTGGTGTAGAGTTCAAAAATTGTGTCACATTTGCATTTGTTTTAGCATAAACAGTTGAAATTGTAGAGTTTGGTACTGGTACGCTGATGTCTTATTTAATTATTAAAATTTTAATTTTCTTTGCTACTTTTAGTACGACCACCGGCCTTATATTAATTAACAATACCGGCTATATTCACCTCGTTTTATATACAATTAGAATGCACCCACGAAAGTTCTAACTTTTAGGCCACCCAAGCACCTTCACCAAACTCTTAATTCTGTATGTAATCCTTATAATATTCAACAGGATAAATATTAAATTATTATCCAGTATCTCTGAGTATAAATACACATTGTGAATTCTATCGTTTCAATTAGTAGGCGTAAACAAAACCACAGACACATTTGTGTGGGATAGACAAAACTAAATCCATATACATATATCCATAACAAGTACATTACGATGATTATGTCCAGCAATATTTATTGGAACAGCGTTTGTAACCTTTTTTACTTGTGGCTTATCACTACATAGTATTAAAACAAAGTCGCTTTCTGCTGTGATTACAGGATTACAGGCGTGATATTACGTTTTTTTTTACGTTACGCTTTCCGCTGTTTGTCCCTATGAATGCTTAGATATTTAAAACTACGCAACGGACTGTGATGCGGTTTTTTTTTTAATTGATACAGTGATTCAAGAAGAAGGTTTATATGTATAGCAACATCCATATATAGTGGAGAAACATTGTTATTTTTGAGGTTTCTAATGTGATGACATAAATATTGACAATTTTTGCGGACGGGGCGGGACGAAGTCGCGGGCAATGCTCAATAATCGTTTCAAAAACTATGCCACTTTGATTGATGACCGATAGTATCTGTTGTCAATCTAATTCTATTCGCGCGGGCAGCGGCACGCGATCGCGAGGTGGTTCGGCATTTGGAAGTCACACTTATTCATTGCTTTCTAAGTGATATAAGTAGGTACTCGCTTATCCAGCAAACATTTAAAGTGCTATGAATAACATCAAGATTTACAAAGCGTGTTTGTACGTTGAGAGCGATGAATGTAGAAGAAGCATGTCAGTTCTGTACATACTTTAAGTGAATAGAAAAAAAAACTAAATTTATAGTAGTTTTTATTTGGATTAATCTGATCGCTTCTATTCATATAGTTTTCAATTTGTATCTTAATTTCACCACTATTGAACACGCGTTGAGAAATGTAAAAGCCGGAGTAATACGCTTTACCACACCTTTTTCACGATCATTTTGTTCTATGTTACAGTCTATGATATTTATTTTTAATATCCCCATATTATTTGTAAAGCTAAATGAACGTTCCAGGATATAACACAAGACCGTTAGAGTAAGAGTTCAAATCACTAAACTATCATTGCTAAATGTCGTTAAAACAAACTATACGAAAATCTCATTGCATTATGTTTTGTGTGTTCAATAAAAACGAACACGAATAAAATATAAATGTAAACGACTGAAAATTCAAAATCCAGTGGCAGCTCTGTGAAACCAGCGAAACTCTTGACAAACAAGTGAAGAGTACCTGTCCACTGCACAGTCACGGAGATCAGAGGCTGGACCTAGCCTGCAGCGAGTCTTTGTGCTCCCGAGCACTTTGATGTCGAGCCCGGCGGGTAATTGCGAAAAACGTTATTTAATTAACTTTCGACAAGTCGGCGTAATCGTGTTACAAAGCCACCGGTGAAAAGTGAACGGTCAAGTCTTTGAGCCGATGGTTTGATTTTTGCGCCGAACAACGCAAAGGCGCTGTCGTCGGCAGGTGTTTTCCAATTAACTTCCTTTGACCATCGCCTATAAAGCGAACGCTTTGTTTGTTGTTATAGTTAACAACGTAGTTTATTAAAGGGGAGCCTGTAATGGACCCGTTCGGCACCCCTCCGCGCTGCTTTCAAAAACGCTCCTACTATGATTATATTAATTTTGCAAAACAGAGCCGCTGTTGCATTTCAATTGCATACAAACTCTTGTATTTAATATAGGTATTCGTTTAAAATGAGTGGCTATTTTGTTCGAGTTATATTTTTGAGAACGCTTAGAAAGGGGAAGCGACGAATAGGGGACCGATTTCAAAATAAACTTTGATATCGATTAGATCTATTCGAGATAAGATACAAATAGACTAATTTGGGTTATAGCAGGAATGCTGTGCAACTAATGATACAACATAATATTATGAAATCAAGTTATTTATCACCTTTCGAGCTAGAACGAGATAGATAAAAACGTCAATTACATATTAAGTACAATGTTTATACATCATTCTTAATTACGTTGGTAATAACGAGCGTTTCCGTTCCGTTCTGTCTGGACAATGGTTATGAGTTCCCGAATAAGTTTTTGGGGTGTTTAAACTTGGAAATTGGTTAACGGTGCATTTTGTGTTGCAAGCACGGAGTGGGCGCCCGCGGCGGCCGGACCGCGGCTCCCTACGATATAATTAACTCTATGAACTATCCCGCTTAGAAATTTGCGTCAAAGCGTTAATAAATATAATTAAACTCTGGTTTAGAACTTCGGCTAACAGTATTCTCTATGCAGCTTAAGCAGTATTTTTATAAGCCGCTTCCGCCTAGTAGTGGAGGAGAAATTGCAGATTGTAACTTATGACGGGAAGAAGTAAAAAAATGATATGAGTATTTATGATTTACGGTCAATATTCCTTAAATGTCATTTTGAAAGTTTTTAATTATTTCGAACAACGCTCGCGAGAACATTGATATTGGTTTTTTTTAAGTAGATATTTAAGAAACTGCCATGACTTTAAACTGCAAAGTTTCACTATGCTTTTGTATCATATTATTTTGAATGGGTAAAAATAATAAAAGTACCCATGTGAACGCTACGTAACATAAAATAACATGTTGTTACTATGCGGTTAAATGACTAAATCGACGCATTTAATATGCGGTGTGTTATGATAAAGAAAATTATTATTAATATGTAGAACGTTGTTCTCGTGTTCCGAGCGAGTGGTCACGCATAAACAAAGCGGGTCTTTGTGAAGTATTCAATGAACAGCTTAATTGTGTTTCTTCGCCACATCCCTGCGGTTTGTCTCCCCTAGCTGCGGAGAAACGCCCGTGTCCAGAAATGAACGGCAAATGGATACAACCAATACTTTAAGGTCATGAAAACTGTTCAAACGTTTAGTTGAAAAAAATGAAATTTATATACAAATAGGAGGAATGTTCAACGGATTGTTAGCATGAATTAACAGAACGTGGTTACATTGTCCTCCATATACAATACCGTGATAGACTGGCTGGTAATCCGCGGCACATTTAGTGAACGCAAATGGCTTCCCCCCGCCCCCGCGGCCCGCCCGCTTCGCTTATGATTCGTGAATTTTTAATTTCTTTAAGAGGACGTGCAGTTTGAACGGTGTGTTCCTTTTTCGGATTACTTTATTGCCAGTGAGAGCTTATAGTATTGAAATTATTGTTTTCAACCTCGACACTTCATACAAGTCTCGTCAAGGTACTTATGAATTTTTCTTTTATGTTAAGTACTACAAATCTGTTTGATTTTCAGACGAGTTAAATAGGTACTTTTCCTTACAGCTATAGACGTTAAAATTAGACGATTAAAATTAAATGTATCCGCGATAATTCTTCGCAACAGTCACATTATTTTCTGTTTACTTTCAAGGTCCCAAACATTGCTTCCGCGTTCGATACGACATTTATTTCAAATCTGTATCTAAATTTAAATGTAATCTAGATTAATTTTACGGATTAGCTCAAACGGCGAATACAAATAGATCTTTACTTCAATATAAAGCAACCAAATTTCCATTATCCAATTAGTTGTCACATTTACGGCTATCGACTTTATAATGAGATAAATAAGTGAAAAGGCAGAGAAAGATTGTTTTGTTACTAACTGTTTTATTATAATTATTACCCAGTTAGTTTAGTGGTTACTGAAGCTGCCTAGTGGTTGCTGTTTAGTTAACAAACGAGCCAAACATTTGTGTTATTAGAATCAATATTTGTTCTACGTCTCCATATAACACGTATATACATAAGTACTTATATATTTATAAATTTATATAAGTTCCATAAGTTTATTTACATATCAGCAGTCCGGTTGCCATAGCACAATCTATTTTTAGTTTGGGACCAAAGGACCTTTTCTGCATTTAGTCTAATATATTACAACTAGCTTTGCCCGCGGCTTCGCCCGCCTCTAAATCAGGGTGTAACAAAGTTATTCCCGCGTAAATAACGATCTCGCCGACCTTGTCGTAAAACAATGAAATTCCTCGAAAAAGTGAAAAAAAAAAATGGGAGAAAAAAGTAGCCTATGTTCATCCCAAGACCCTCAAGTATCTCTACATGAAATTTTATCACAATGGGTTAAGCAGTTTGGCCGTGATGACGTCACAGACAGACAGACAGACAGAGTCACTTTCGCATTTTTAATATTAGTATGGAAGTATTGAAGTATGGTTATACAGTATTGTCCTATTTATTACTCAATCGTAATTTATGTCCTAGTGTTCCATCAATTATGGCCATATCATACCAAAGGTTCACTTCGCGTCGTACTTGTGTATTAACCTTCTATTTGATCTTGCTAATTAGTGCTGATTGGTTTAATATTAACTGCGTAACTGGTGAACGTGTAATTATACTTACTCGTAATTGTAAATCAAAGTCATATCTAGAGCCGATCGGTAGGTAGGTACAACTACCAGGTAATTAACTATAGTATAACACTACAGATTTAGTAACAAATGTACTAGGCTAGTTTTGATTAGCTTTGAGGCGTTTCTAAAGTAAGTTTTAAAGAGTAATCGAAATCGAAAACAATACAGACACACGTTTTTTGTTTAAAATAGGCTAGCATTTAGCCACTATCTCGCCTGATGATAAGCGATGATGTGGCCCAAGGTGCACCATGCTTGCCTATTAACTGCCTATTCACGAATTAAGTAATGTTTGGATTTTGTGATGTTTGAAAATCCTAAGTGTAATCATACGCTTGCTATTCCGTATAAAAGCGATCAAATTTTTAGCGCGACGACAGCGCTTTAAATAGATGGTGAGTTCCATTAGAGGTTGCGGTAACAGCTTTTAGAGCTTCCAAATTACGATGTTTTCAAACTAATAACCATAACACTCCATTATGATTAGTATCGTAAAGTGATGTGTGCTCAATCAAAATGTGCGGCCTATTTCAATTAACAGATGATTGGCCTCATAATTGTGACGCAAATTGGCATTTAGCAACGATAAACTCGATGCCAATAATAAGATACTAGTGTTGTGAAAGGAATTTAATTATATCAGATAGTGCAGATAAAGAAACACTAAGGTTATAAAGTGCTCGGTTACAAGGATAATTGCGCATAAATGTGACAAACTATTTGTGCCTTGTATAGTTTTCCGGAAAAATAAAATGGTAGGCAGTTATAGGTTGTAACTGACATCTGAATGTATAATGTGTAAGAAGAATTTAATTTCCATCTATTAATATGAAATTTCAATTGAAACATGTAACACAATATTGAGGACAATAATGGTATTCGAAATACTTATACTTTTTACTTTTTTTTAACACTGCCGGACACGTGTTTTCTCACATGAAAAGCTTCAAGACCTTAATATGCCACGTTGGCCTTATACGGATTGGCGGAAATAACATCTTTAAACCTTTGTGCATGTTCAACATAACCCTTAAGATCCGTAGTCTGTCAACCCATAGGCCATACTTGGCCAGGGTGGTAGAATAGCCTAATAATTCTCATTTTCAGAGGCGACCTGTATCCGACAGTGCTATAGGTTTGATGTTGGTCCATCAATACGCAAAGAGATATATTTGAAGGATATAATTTGAGCGCAAATTAACAATTCGTCAAATTCTTGGTCTCTCTCCGTATTTTCACTCATCAGTAGTGATTTTTTTAAATATACATATCAGCCCAACAAACAGGCAGACAGGCTACCTGACGGTAAGTGGCCACCGTCGCTTATGGACACTTGCAACATCCGAGGAGTCGCCAGTGCGTTGCCGGCTTTGGAGGAGAGCTCTTTTTGCGCCTTTTTTGAAGAGCCGCATATCATTAACGAATTCACGATAATGAGAGCATAGATTCATAATAAACAGGGGTACCAACCTCCTCAAAGTCCCGGTACGAGTGACGCGGCGGCGGCGGCGGCGCTCATTCGCGCGAGCGACGCGGACGCCCGACCTTGCCTTTGCGCACGGGCGCGCCGGGCGTCGCCGCGTTCGCGCTCTTCATCAGCTTCTGCCAGTCCTGCTCGCACACCAGCGACCCGCCCAGCATGTAATACCTGCACACCGAGTTATTATCGTGTGTTCCTTTTCTCTTAATAAATGCGGAAAGGACCTGACACCAGACTTTGATATAACACATATGTTCTGCTTTCTCTGATCTGTTTTTTTTTTCATGAAAAAAGTAGCAGAAACTTCCATACACCGTTATCTGATTCAAAATTTGACAATTAAATGCCCGTGTTATGGTAACAGGATACCTGACCGAGAGGCAAGATTGAAAGGCGAACTGTATAATTTGCAGAAAAAATAAAATAGTGTGTACTATACCTATCGCCCTGCATAAGGTGGGAGCCGCATTTGGAGCACGCGAAACACTTTATATGGAACACGTGGAGCGGTTGCTGCGGCGCATTCGTCCTCATGACGAACTCGCTCGCGGGGATCGCCTGCCCGCACGCTGCGCACGCACCGCCCGAGCCGAACATTCTAGAACAACAGATTGATTTTCAATATATAAGACGCCTACTGATTAAATTCTATACAATATTATATGTTTCCTCCAGTTCTAGCCAATTGGCCTTTAGCCTTGGTATAAGATCATTGAAAGTTGGTATACACTTTTATGGTATTTCGAGTAGTTCTGAGCGTATTGTGTTTTCAATGCAAACGATGGAAAATTGGAAAATTTGATGGAAACTTTGGCCAGATCAGTATCATATCATAGTGTAGTTATTGTTTTTAAATGATCTTACAGCCTCACTATTATATTATAGATGTTTCGGACGAAAATGTTTCAAATAAATTGTGGCATCAAACATAATCTTGAAAATGGAGTACGAGGCAGATATCGGAAAAACCTATCGAAGGAATTATATATTATTTATAATCTGCTTATAGCAATTCGTCACTAATGTGCGCGGGATTAAGGAAATCGAATTGAACCGGTCAAAGCTTTCGATTACAGAAATAGCGAAATGAAAGCCCGTTCAATTTAACGGTACACTTGAGAATGTTAAATTTAATGTTAGTTTCATATCTTGGACAGCGGCAACAATTTTAACAAGCGAGTTTGCTACGATTATTGGTCGTTAAACTTTGATAAATGGCATGGTTACTAAAGCAAAGTAATGACACCGGTGATAAATCAATTGGAAATGTATACAGTCAGCAACTTAAGTAAATGTTTCGACGTCCTCAACTTATTGTAGTATTTTCTACCAACTTTTTTGTATGTATTCCACTGAGTCTTGATGTAAAGTTTTTTAACTTAAAGAAATGAGGTAACCATGTTGTTTAAGTAGCAATAGCTGAACACTGGAGCTATTAGTACGTAAGGCATTGCATTTTAAATCCGTTGCTCAAGTGACACGAAGTATTCGATATTGAGACCTTAAGCGGCATGTAAGTTTGTTAATTATTTATGTATATGACTAATTGCACGTTTATTGCATTTCATTATAAAAACTATGAATATAATCCAGGACATTAAGCTGCGTAAGAACATCGTAATTTATGAGTGTCTACTGTTTTTAAGTATTGCATTAATATTCGGAGCCGGGAATTAATGTAAATAAAAGTAACTCTGAACACATAATACCGGTGATATATAGAAATGGTGATCCACCATGACCACCACCACCATCTATCCAGAAGTAGTCTTATGCGTATTTATTGGTCCATTATTCCACAACTGTTTCGTCTACGAGGCTGGCTAAGTATGAGTTGACTGACTTCATACATTTCACGTAACGTTACAAAGAACTCAAAGGTTTCATCTCGGCTTCTTTTACCTTAATTTGACCTCAGACCCACGCAGTGAGTTTGAACTGTCAACCACTGGTCTATCACTGCTTTTAGAATTAGCCATTCTTTATTGATTTTAAATATTGTTCTTATTATAAAAATAAAATGATGCGCAGATTAACTATTGTTTTCTTTAACACAATAATTAATGTTATGGGAATTTTCCGAGTTTGTCACTCATCATTAAAACTCGATTCAAATTTCACGCGCCAGGTTAAACGTTAGCTGTAGATTTATCCCATGTTTTACTACAATATTTATGCCCTCCTCGTAAACTTGATACGTATAATCGCACCAAAACCGATGTGTTTAGTTTCAATGTGATTTATAGTTACACCAAATTAGTCGTTTCAACTGACTTGTCATACTGCGACCGCGTAACTGTACTCGTATATCGCTGAAGACATTTGAATATAATATATACAAATTAATTCAATGCGAAAAACTTATATTTGTGGTGCAATTTGTGGATGGCTGCTGAGCCATGTGCGCAACTGTAAGCACTTAACATTATAATAATAATAATAATATCTGGGGACAATTCCATACACGACTATCCGCTTCCATATTAGGCAATTTAATGTCTGTGTCATAGTAACCGGACAGCTGATAGACATACATACGAGTATGTCTATCAGAGTACTCGTATATACATACGATATGTTACTTATATACGTAACATCACGCCTGTAATTTCCGAAGGGGTAGGCAGAGGAGTGCAGTACACCCCCACATTTCACCAGTTACGTTAAGTCCCAAATGGAATAGGTGGTGAGCCTATTGCCATGCACCGGGCA
>DWUN01000061.1:0-34815 GCA_018249975.1 Passova gellias
ATTCTAAATTAGAAAAATCCAGCAGTACCCAACCAGGGATTTGAACCCAGGACCTCCCGATCGGCAGTCGCGCTAGCGACCGCACGACCAACGCGGCAGTCAAATATCGTAACTTTATAAACATTTTTTCGACCCATTTATTGGTCCACTGCTGGATCGGGTCTCTTCGAAGGAAGAGGGTTTCATAGTCTACCATGCTGGTCTCGTTAGTACATCGATAGACGTCGTTAACCTTTGCCCTGGTGACGTCACTGCAGACAAACGGTCTGCAGGGGTCGTTGCGTGCACTTATATAAATGTCAATACATTGACTGTTATTTACTGACTCATACGCTTCTTGAACCTTAACTAAACATGGCTCGGATTGTGGTCTGCAGCCAAATAATTTTACTCTTTAACTAAACCCATAGTAAATACATAAAACGACTATACACTTACATATTATGTTGTATGCATTAGCGAGATCTTGTAAACTCCTTCAGTTGCGGAACAAAAGTAAGTTAAACACAGATTGAATAAAAAAGAGAGCAACACAGACAGACATGTATATAGGTAATTTTAGTTTTAAACAGAGAACAAAAGATCGTGTACAAAACAATTAATAGTACTCAATGGGCATCGAACCCACAACCTCAAGCTCGGTTGAATAATACGTAGAACAGGATCAAGTACGGTTATATATAACGCTGTTCATATATTTACGCGTCTTATGTATAATTTTGTCATAAACCCAGTGGGTTAATACGTATGAAGTAAAGTTGTCTATGATAGAGCGCAACGGTTCTTTGATTGCGAGTTTAAAAATGTTACATTCAACAGATAAAAACAACTAGCTGTAGCAATGTACTAGTTCTTTAGCATGAACGTATATTTTAATAGGTTATATAATAATTAACAATTAAAGAAAACCATTAAATAACTATGAAGTAATAATACACAAAAATTTAGTTTCGTTAATATACAGGAGGTGCGTGACAGCACTAGCGTCATGCCGTTTACCGTCACGGCACACGATTCCGTCCTACTTAAGTTACTTAAGTAATTAAATATAGCATTCATTTTTTCTTCCATCATCTATTCAAATCAAAACATTCGAATCCAATATCAATTTATACTTACTTAATGATATAAAGCTGAAGAGTTTCTTTGATTGTTTGGTTGTTTGTTGATTGTTTGAACGTACTAATCTCAGGAAATATTGGTCAGATTTGAAAAATTCTTTCAGTGTTAGATAGCTCATTTATCGAGGAAGGCTCAAGGCTATATAACATCACGCTAAGATGAATATGAGAGGAGCAGCAATAGAAAATAATTTATATGGCAGAACAACGTTTGCCAGGTCAGCTAGCACAGAATAACATTCAAGATCGTTCTGAATTCTCCATCATTGAATCTATCAATCTTAAAACAGACAAGATGTACGTTGAAATTTACACTCGCAATGCTATTTTAGCTCGTCTTCGCGGTCACATTTCACTTTACGTGCCTTGTTTACCAAAAATACGTAAATTAATGTCAGTATCCACGACCCATTACCTCGGATATGGTCAACCGGTCACATCAAATCGCGATACCATATTGCGGTTTAATCAAAACCATAATTCGGTGCTTTCTGCCTACCCCGCAAGGGACCTGACATAATGCTATGTATGTATGCATAACGCACGAGCCCGATATGCGATCTGTAACGGCGGTATTTCAGTGGCCGCTACCCACTTCCCGGCTTAATCCCGATCATTTGCCTGTCACCGATACAGGACGCCATAAAGTGGAATCGCAGACCAGTTCCGTTGCGTCCATGGGCGGATGTCGGTGCAGATGCATACAATTTACTACTTGGTTCAATTCCCTGTGATTTAATGTTCAGGAAGCATGGCATTAGACCAGCCTAGAGTTCGTTGCGATCCGCGTCATTTTAAAACAAATTAACAATAGCATTGAGAGCAATATCTTCCTATCCACATTTGAACGCGTGAACCTTGAAAATCAATCAGTGATTTATCAATGCTTTGTATCCAGGACAGACTCCGACCTCTTAACGTAATTATGATCCGAAGCTTTGCATGCAATTAGAGAAGATCCCGAGTCTATATTGTTAAAGACATTAGGATTACGTATAAAAAGTCTCAATATAATTGTAGAGATAGTTTAGGTGCGGGAGAGCACTATTAGCGTGCGCGGGCGACAACCCCGCGGCCCCAGACGACGGTGCATTACTCTTGCAGAAGGTTATCCCGCGTTGCCGCGTGGGTGCTTCGCCCCACGCGTTTCTTCCCCATATTTATTGAGCAACTCGTTTACAAGGAATCACGACGCGAGGCGTAACGGTGCCGCATTAAATAGGAAAAGTGCAACATAAAGATATATCATCTTACGTAGCAGTAGGCTAAAGTGACATGTGTAGTTAAAGCACGAATATACTCTTAAATGACATTTCATATTTAAAATCAATGAACCTTACGGAATTGGAACATTAATGACATGATATTTTAGATTCCCAAAAGTGTATCTATATTAAAATTCTCATGTTTTTAAAATACTTTGTTAACTTTGAGTTCGAACAGAAAAAGTCAAGTGCATTGAAAGAAACATAAATATTTATTATGCTAGAAGAGATTGTACAACGTCTGAACTCCGCTAGCTGTTGGCTTCCAGCCATCTTCGCTGCCAGATTGAATACATTCTTTTTTATCTAAAGCACATATCCAACAATATGTTGCATGTCGATTTGTTGCTCAAAGGTTGTTATTCATATTGTAATAACCTAATGACATACGATTTATTTTTCTACGAGAGTTGCCCGCGGTTTCGACCGCCTGGAAATCAGTGTGTCACAAAGTTTTATTTGTCTAAGTTGCGACATTTTCGTATAACTATGAAATTCCTGGAAAAACTGAAAAAATAGCAGAAAAAGTAGCCTAAGAGTATCTCTATATGAAATTTCATAACAATCGGTTCAGCGGTTTGGCCGTAATACCGTCACAGTCAGAAGACAGACAGAGTTACTTTCGCATTTATAATATTAGTGAGGATTAAGAATTTCGCCACTAGATCTCTTGGTTTGTGTTCCGTATTCGTATAGGGCTGCTATATACAGTGCCGCAATGTTTTTACTGCACTTACTATAACCATTTCAGTAAATGTTATTGCTTGCTATTTTAATAACATCTTTCTTCGTATATGGTCTTCTGTTTCGAACTCATAGACAGAAACAGTCACGCTGTTTCATTGTAATAGTTTCCTTTCATTCATACTCCACTCGCTGTCAAGGTATATCTGTTCTCATATAGTCACCCTTGGCAGCTTTGTCATCTTTGGCAGCCTTCCTTTATATCTACTATTATTTGTTCTATCACCGTATTTGTGTATATCATTTGTTTAATTTCAAATATGTATATCTTTGGTCTGATTTATTCTAATTTACTCTTTATTCTTTTTATGAATGTCCACTTTGTGGAACTAAGACTCCCTAGACCGGACATTGTGCAGTACTGAGATTATAGATTATAGAGAGATGTGCACATATGAAAATTTGAAACTATTTGTAAGTTCTATTTTACTTGCTCTCTGAATCACACTTGGCCCCGAGTTTATTATCTATGCATCTTTGAATAAACATATATGTATGTTACATCGATACTCAACGTACAATGTCACCAAAACATTAGTCTGTAATTAGTCTGGCAAGCCATCTGCGAGTTTTAAATAATCCGCTACTGTCTGGTCGCACAGTAAGCGACCTTTACGAGACATCGAAAGTATAATATGACTCTTTTCACACTGTGCCAAATCAGTATAATGATGTAATTAGTCCGTAAATTGAGAATAAAACTTAAATAGGTTAAGGACGTTCACTCCGGTAGTCTAATTAATAATACGAGCCGCCCCAATTTGGCTAAAATCCTTGTCATCGTAACTAACAACATCATTAACATCATCGATATCATTAATGACGTCGTCAACATAAATTCACCATGAAGGTGGTGGAATATTTTAATCAATTACATCCTTTTTTGTCGTTTTAACTTTCCTAATAAGCCTTTTCTACAAAGGCTTTACTAAACGTATTTTTTTAATCTGTGAAGAGGCAGAGCTAGAATTTTATACCGAATTTCATTTAAACATCAGCGCTGTCTGCCAGTTAAGGAACTGGCGTGATGGTTATAATTTATCGCACATTTTTTTTGTTATATTTCACGTTTCATATGCATAGTAATGCAAAATATTTAATGCATAATAATTAATGTAATGTGAGATTATGATCATAAATCCTCACGAAACATCTTGCTACGTCTACCGTGTTTGTTTGTGCAAGTGGTAGCCATTGTAGTTTTATCATCGTGCGTTGTTCTTGAAGAGTGTTAATAAAATTTGTTATATCGTTAACATTTATTACTTTTATAAATTCTGCTAGCCGGATTTATGTACATTTTCTATTATATTTTAATGCATTCCGTAGTGTTTTATAACAAGTTTTTATGTTATTCTTTTGCACGCAACATCTTCACGAAATCTTAGACATCTCAAGATAGCTCATTTCTTAGGTGTGAAATTTTTTGAAAACAGAATTGCAACGTAGTGAGAATTGGACATTCTTTTTAAGCCTATTATTATTATCGCCGTAAGATCTTTAGCGTCTTGGAACAATTAATTATTGAAATATTTAATCAAAATTTTGTTATTCATAGTATACCTATAGAGTTAAGTAGAAGTTGAAGTTAATTTTCTTATCCGCATTAGTAGTCATACTATAGTTTACACATTTATTTGCATATTGCTCCATAGTATAAAACAAAGTCGCTTTCTGCTGTCTATCCCTATGTATGCTTAGATCTTTAAAACTACGCAACGGATTTTGATGCGGTTTTTTTTAATAGGTAAAGTGATTCAAGGGGAAAGTTTATATGTATAATAACATTCATTATATAGTAGAGAAATACTGTTATTTTTGAGGTTTCTAATGTGATGTCGTAAATAATTACATTTTTTTATGGCGGGGGCGGGACGAAGTCGCGGTCAAAAGCTAGTTGTATATATTTTCTGATATTAAAAAGGGTCAATTGATTCTGTTAGTATCAACACAGTAATTATTCTTCTGCGAAGGCTTCCTATATTTTGTTTAGCGTGCCACGATCAATATGGCGTCGCGTGAAGTCCATGAATCATGTTTCGTAGCACTGTATATTGACAATACATTTTATGTTACAACGTACACATTGAGGATAAATGTAACATAAACCATGATTTATATCAATGCATAAAATACTTCTCGAATGCTTTTTAAACTGCCGATATTATACTCAAAGTTATACGCGAACTGTTTTAATATAAATCAAAATTCATATAAATTAATAAATTAATAAAGTGCATATAAAGTATTTGCTATGAAAGAAGGTGCGTTATTACATCATTTTTTGTCCTCAAGTAGTTATTTGTCGCCTTGCCCGAGATCGCATCCGGAAGAGAATACAGATAGTGATAGAATAGATATAGAGCGATATAGAGCGATATAGATAGATATAGAGAGACATATATATATATTTAGAGAGAGAGAGATTTATGTATAGATGGATATAGAGAGATAGAGAAAGAGATAGATATATAAATAGAGAGAGAAGTTCAATAGCTAGAAATGCGTAACCGTTCGTTGAAACAAACATTATACTGTAATATGTCTTTTCAATTGCAGACTATTCGACGTGGGCGGGCAGCGGTCCGAGCGGAAGAAATGGATCCATTGCTTCGAGGACGTGACCGCGATCATATTCTGCGTCGCCATGTCCGAGTACGACCAGGTGTTGCACGAGGACGAGACAACGGTAAGCGTTCTTCGTTATCCTTCCATTCTTTTTGATTTTCCTCGTGGTCGAGCTGTTAGAGACGCCGACTTCAAAACCGGAGGTCGTGGGTTTAATTCCCATTCAGGACAAGCGTTTGTCTCATGTGCACATTTGTTTGTTCTGTGTCTGGTCTTAGTAAAAATATCTATATAAGTATTGTATAGTATGTATATATGTATGTTTGTCAGCTGTCCGGTTACCGTAATGAAGGAATCAGATAGCCGTCTATGGAATTATCCCCAGTTATTATTTCTCTACTATATATTATACATATAAACCTTTCTCTTCAAACACTCTATCTATTCAAAAAACCGCATCAAAATTTGTTGCGTACTTTTAAAGATTTAAGGGAACAGGGGGATATAGGTACAGAGAAAGCGACTTTGTTTTATACTATTTAGTGATAAACAAATCTGCTTCTTATCAGTATTGACAATGACGTCACGTATTCCGTGACCGTTGAGAATAATGCGATTAAAGTAAACTTATTGTTCTATACAAACAATCGGATGTTCTCCGTCAGCTAATCGCCGGCCATGTCCGAATGTTTCCTTGCTAACACCAGAATAAAGCGACCAACAAACTCAAACTGTAAAATTAATCATTTCAATTTCGTTGTATTCGGAAGCTTATGGTAATGATTTCCTTCGTATACATGTCTACATGCAATTGTACCTGTTTATAATTTTGTACCAAATCAGTTGTCGCTGATATTTTAAAAAGAAACTAACAAATGGAGGATTCGGTCTATGAATAATGTACTTGTTACAAGCGATTCGAGATTACATGTAGATAAATGAACGTTAATATTCTATTTTACGTTTGTTTTATGTTATATGAGGGTAATTAACGGAATATTGCATTCCGTTTCAACGTATGCCGAGTTAGTCTTACCCTGTCAATTATTAAGGGGATATTAAAGAGTTATTTTGGATATATCCTATCTATTTTTAAATTACGTTTGGCTTAGAGTGAAAAGTGCCTATATCACACATATTTTTGCAGGGTATGACTGAATTGTGTTAGCTCAATTTTATATTTACACAATATATTCACATAAAGCCGGTAACGAAGTATTGATGGACTTTATAGGGTTGCACGTCCTCTACGCTCCTTGTATAACGTAAAAATGAATCAAATTCTTCACTATCTACTGCTGTATATTTTAAAACGAATATTTTACATATTATAAAATTGACCTAGTAAACACTCAGACGGGCCCCCTAATGGTGAGTGCCAATGGGTTGCCGGTTTTGAAGGAGAGCTCTTGTCGCGCCTTTCTTGAAGACCCTCATGTCATGGGGCTCCAGGGAATACCTCAGATGGAAGTTCATTCCATCTTTATGTGTATTCCAGAAATATATGTTAAACTATGTGCTTTCTGCCTACCCCGTTAGGGACCTGGAGTGATGTTATGTCGTTGTTGCTATATGTTAAACTCATTATGCTTACATCACTCCCCAGAACCGTATGCAGGAGAGTCTGAAGCTGTTCGACTCGATCTGCAACAACAAGTGGTTCACGGACACCAGCATCATCCTGTTCCTCAACAAGAAGGACCTGTTCGAGGAGAAGATCCGCAAGTCGCCGCTCACCATCTGCTTCCCGGAGTACACTGGTCAGTTATTGATTGAATGACCAATCTCTGCTCGGTTCACTATTATTAAAGTATTAAATCAATCTTTTCATTCAAGGAATCAATTCCCGTTTTCATCAAAACCCTATCACGATCAATATATTAATATAAATAGATATACAAACATACAATTATGTTATTAAATTGATATAGATAAAATATTCACCCGTTTAATAGTATATTATTAGTAAATAGGATATTTAGGGCACTTTGATTATTTTACTATTATCACTCTTAATTATTTAATTATTATCACTTTTAACAAAGCTTGTACTTTACAAATGAATATTGTGTATAAACGAAATATTGTTATAACAAAGCTTTACAAATGAATATTGTGTATAAACGAAATATTGTTATAACAACGCGTTACAAATTAATATTGTGTGTATAAACGAAATATTGTTATAACAACGCGTTACAAATTAATATTGTGTGTATAAACGAAATATTGTTATAAATCCAGGTGCACAGGAGTACGGCGAGGCGGCCGCCTACATCCAGGCACAGTTCGAGGCCAAAAACAAGTCCACGACGAAGGAGATCTACTGTCACATGACGTGCGCCACCGACACCAACAACATCCAGTTCGTGTTCGACGCCGTCACCGACGTCATCATCGCCAACAACCTGCGCGGCTGCGGCCTGTACTAGGCGCCGCACGACCGCCGCCCCGCCCCGCCCCGCCACCCCACGCCACGCCCCCTTGCCGCAACGTACTATGTAAAGACTCCAGTACACGTTGGTCCATCGTATTTAACTATTTCCATATCCAAACCGTTGGCGATGAATCTACTACCGGCCTGCAGAGACTATCCGTTTCTCGTGTATACTTCATAAGTTCTTAACATAATCCACCTAAAGCATTTCCACAATGTCATCTAGAGTTCCTCTTGTGATATGAGGTAACATAGGAATATGTAGGCTTATGAATTGATATCGAAACGAGATCACATCAGAAATGACCAGACGTCTGAATGTATCCCCCCGCCCATTGTGTACTGGAAACTTTGAAGCGAGGTCAGTCGCTCCGCGTCGCAGATCGGACTTCGAGATTGTAGCTTATCGTAAGCGACGCGGTTCTACGTATTAAGCTGGAGGCTGGTCCGCGCGGGGCGCCCGCGGCGTGCTATATACTCGTATGGATTGTAAGCTTACCGATTCGCCGCCGACCTGCAGGTGACGCCGCGCCCCGCCCCCCGCCCCCCGGCCCCCGCCGGCCGGACCGAGCGCGCCGTATCCCCGTACACGCGCGCCGACACCGCTCTGAACGTTTTCGACGCTGCACTCGGCGTCGCCGACGACAGACTACTCTAAATACTAATGTTCTTATCTAATGTTTGATGTGACGCGTTGCATTTTGTTTGTCATCAGCGCGTTCGGTCCGGCCGCGGGGCGCCCTCGCTCTGTCTCAGATGTGCTTATATACTCACTCTCTTACGGACCAAGAAAACAACAGAAAGGAACCAATATTTAGCGCTGAAAAATGTAGTGAAGATGCACGACTACGTTCACAGGCCTACATGTAACCGACACAAAAATATCATTCCATTATTAGGTATTTATTGATCACTTACGACGAGAAATTATTTTTTTATAAACTTTTAAACGCGCACACGTCTGTAAACGCTTTATGGCATTAAGGAGTCGTTTGTTCTGCGGTCCCGTCGTCTGCGGACGGATTATTAGTTTAGTTAATTGTCACGTTATGCACAAACCATTTATTCCTATATACGAGCATTATTAAGTCGCTAAGCCATATTATACAATCTTAAATAGTTTTTTGTGTTCATATTTTTTCTATATCACTTTACAGTAATGTTAAGATGTAGCCGTTTAAGATCTACTCTCGTGTTACGAAACACTTTAGATATTTATTTTATCTAGCGTACTCGTATTCGACACGGTACCTATATGTAAACTGTCATATTTAATTTTATTATTATTAAGTGTAACCAATGTTTATTGTACATGTAAAACTTGTAATAATCTAGTTTGGTGGAGTGGTGGAGTGGTGGAGTGGTGGAGTGGGTGGTCGGCCGGTATGTAGGCAGGCCGAGAGAAGTACGACCGCGGCGACATCTGTGCGTTCCGCTGGTTCTTAGCGCATTAAGTGTAAGATATGTGAGTATATAACCTTGTATACACTCGCAAACTGGCGTAATCAAGTAATATACATATATATACTATATAACATAATTTATTATTAATAATAATAAAAAAATAAAAATCTTACTTTTAAGCATAGGACGGTAACTGTATGAATAAACCTTAATTGATAATGCGATTAGACAAGTAACCTTTACTATCGTCTTAGGTGATTTAATTTCAATTTATGTTCACGAGTATGTATAAAGCGTTCACTTAAATGGAAATGTAACGCCTACGTTGTGACCGCGCGGGCCACGCGCCGCCTCCCGCACGCGCCTCCCCTCGGCGGCGGAGCGACTCGCTGGAAACCAAAGATTTCACTAATATTTGCATTATTATGTAAGAATCGTAAATGAAAATCGAGGAGTAAAAGGAATCATTAGTTGTGAATGTGAAGTGCCGGGGGGACTCTGGCTATTGTTGACGTCTTCGTCGAGAGTGTACCACAGTCGCGCACCGCGGCACCCGCACAGAACCCGAGCGGAGCCCGAACGGAGCCCGAGCGAAACCCGAGCGTCAGTGGCCCGCGACTCGAGCGTTCGCGCTCGCTTGTTGCTAGGTAGGTTTTTTACTGTTATGTAACAATATGTGTTATGTACATCGGAACTAATTATATAATGTAAGCGCAGTTCTACATTCGATCCGAAATCTACGTTTAAGTAAGCTTCATTAAAAGTTTTTAGGGTGTACTGAGTGAGGGAGGCAGGCGGCGCTCTTCGCCGTGACCGCGACGGTGTCTTTTGCATTTCGATGTGTTCCTCCGCCGCTGAATATTAACTCGTATGCTTTAAATATTTCGAGTGAATGTGATGTAAATTTTGTACACTGCCGCATTGTTTGTTCGCTCGAATCACATTTAGTTGTAAGATTTGAAACAGTGACCGAAACGCACACGCCACGCACCCCGCGACCGAGCGCACAAACGTATGGACGAGCCGCGCGGCGCACGCGCACCGCCCGCGCACCGCCCGCGCACCGGCCGCGCACCGACCGCGCACCGCCGCTGGCGCGTGGTATGTGCATAGGCTTCTCATTTGAAGACTGAAATGTTGCGGCTCAAAAAGTTCTTGCGCTTTATTAGATTCGAACGGGGCCGGTTATTGAGAAGTTTTATAATCGGTTAGTTAGTGATCCGGTCGACGACGATGTCTCCGTGCAGCGACGCGCGCCCGTGGAGCCGTCGAAGTTAGCGACATTCGGTCGTCATTTTTTAATATTGAACGCTGAATAATCATCACGAGGTCGTCGATACGAAACGATATCACCACCATGCTTCATTCATATTTGCCAAAGTTAATACTAACCTCACTATTTATACCTACTGTATGTTCTTCGATGACTAAATTAGGTGTGCGATTCGCAGCGAGAGTGAGAGCACGAGCACGAGCACGTGCGCTCCGGCTGCGACCGCGGCCGGCGCCGTGTCGAGGATACCTTGTTTAGAGTTGATGACATGTAACGTTCACTTCTAGCGTGGGCGGGACTCCGCCGGTCCCGACTCTTCGACGGACGTTTAAGAAAGTAAAATTTTTAGTCACTAGTGGGTAACTTTTGAATGTGATTCAATCTTATCTTTATTTTTCTATATCGAGTGACATCTTTTTAACCAATTTCTTTCATTACGTTCCGACTTATATTTTTTGTAATGCATTTACTTGAAGCGATGTATGTAACCAACGCTACAATTAAACAATATTTTCTCTTTTTTGTATCTCGTCTGCACTGGTATTTTTTATTGAATTTACTATAAATGTACTTTTAAGTGTATAATTTTAAATAATTACTGAAAATGATTATATTCTAATTTTTATGTTCAAATAATGATGTTTGTTTTATTTATCATCCCCACCCTTATCGTGTAGTCATATAACTACGATACTTACTATTTAACTATAACTACAGACCTACATTAGAAAAAGTACTTATTTTTATCAATTACGCAAAGTAAACAAACTTAGAGTCATCGACCATTTAGAAGAAAAATCCACCTTAGGTCTATATATTATGAAACACATTCAAAGTACATTGAAATTTTTGAGGGTACTACAATGTATTGATACTACTACTGGAATATATTGATACCATAAGAAATAAATTTAGAAAATTTTATATAATGTACTAGTTATTGACCACTTTTGCTAGTTTACGACCGTCTCTTAGTTGTGTGCGACTGCTTAGTTTTTTATGGAACTTCATTGAATTTATTAGAAATAATAAAATACGTAATTAAATCCGATCCTCAAATCCAGCTGCACGTAAGAAGTGTGACTGTTACGGATCTAGCCTTCTCAACTATTTTACTTCTTTAAATTGGATAGTCTACTGCATCCGTATCAAAAGGAAATAAGCCCATATTCTAAATCCGTGTTTATACACATTTCTCTGGCTGCGGGCTCTCAATGATGATTTTAAACATTTGACAAAAATTGGTTTTGGTCACGGTAGAACTTCAAGTTACCGGTTTGGGTTTTGCTTCTGATTTCTTTCATCCAATCATCATTTAACTGGCAAATACACTCATGGCAGCAGGTTGTAAGATATGTATGGTGTATCTCTAAATACGTACGCAGTACGTAAAACATAACTTCCAGTGTTATAAATTTATTTTTCTCAATCCTTTGCCAAAATACCAGATTCTACTGAAGTTTAATAATCACAATAGCTATCATAGACAACTCAAGCAACAAAAGACAAGTTTTAAGTCTTGAATGACCGACGGGCAACTATTACAAAATAATAATCGATTACATCGCGAATTGTTGAATTGATTAAATACATTTCTACTAGTTTTAGATAAATTTTGTAAAAATGTATATAAACGGTAACAGTCACAATAAGAATACTGATGTGTAATAATTAAATTAAATCGAATTTGTACTTTCACTTTACACACTTTGTATTTTTTTTTTTTTTCTTCAATATTCCATTGTTCCATTGTAGACTACAATATGTTTTCATGAAGATATTCACGTCATTTTAAATGACACCACCGCCTGTTAAATCAGTAATTTAAAAAATATCAATATAATTATTTCAAACTATGGCGAAGATGTTTATGTAGATAATGCAGTTTACATTAATTAAGAACAAAATACATCGTCAGTTCGTTAGATCATCACGCGTTTGCCAATATTCAGTACTCGTGTACGTCGAAGTCATACCATGTTGATCGAATGATCGCAGTCATCGAATAATTCGAACGTTTTCATTAATTCCGTTAATAATTTCGTATCTATATATTTACAATTATACGATATCTTTAACATAAAAAAGCCTGTATTTTTTTATTTCTGACATTGTTTACACTTTATAGTATTAGTATTAGATAGACAGTACGACGCTTTTGTGTTTATGGTTAACCTTACAAACATCTAACAAACAAAATATGAAAAACGTAATTGACGTAATGGCTTTGCAAACTACTCGACGGGAAAAGCGTTTACCTGACTACCGAAGTGCTCCTGGGCACAGTTTAGCTACAAATTTTGTATTTGAGTGTGGAATAAAGCTTGGTCTTCAACCGGCGACTGTTGCTACGGCTGCAATATTTTATCATAAATTCTTCAAAGAAGCTGACAGAAACGACTATGATTGCTACGTGATTTGTACGGCTTGTCTCTGTGCAGCTGGGAAGTCGCGAGACGAGCCAGTGAGGTTACGAGATGCGGTCAATGTCGCTTACAATTCGATCAATCGTGGAGCTGGACCTTTGGAATTTGGAGATGAGTACTGGTCTTGGAGAGGTGTGGTAGCCCAAGCAGAATTGTTAGTGCTACGATTGTTGGGCTTCAACTTAGAAACCCCATCGCCTCATCGATATTTGCTGCATTATCTTCGTTCCCTGCAGGAATGGTTCCCGGCGTCTCAGTGGCGTTCGGCGCCGATAGCTCGCACCGCAATGGCTTTTCTCCAAGATTTTCACCATTCTCCAACAATTTTGGATTATAGAGCACCCCACATAGCAGTGGCGGCTTTAACATTAGCATTAAATGTGTTGGGAGTGTCTGTTCCTCTGGCTTCTACTCTAGAAGATGAAGCATGGTATTCGGTAAGTTATAGCATACAAATAAATAATATCATAACAATGGATTGTCTGCTTGTTTATGCACTAAGTATTTATATTTTAGGAAAATTCGAGCGAACAACGAATATTTAGTTGATGCAGTAAATTCCTGTTAAATATTAACTATTAGATCATTTATTAATAGATCATTAAATAATATTATTCTTACAGGTATTTACTAAAGATCTACAAAAGGAGAAGAACTGGGAAATAATGGAGAAAATAATGCAAGTGTACAGCAGAGAGCCTGAACCGATCTAGAAGATTAGTTATTATGTAGTTCTTAAGTTTCAATTCCCAATAAAGGTGATAATGGTATTGAAGACTGTTCTTCATTTAGTCCACACAGCTTCAAGATTCCACATTTATTACTTCATTATAACCTACAGGCAGTTTACAGATTCCATTAGCTTTGCACTTTTTGTTGTCAGGGATACGTGAAAATTCCTATTTTGTGCTATACCGAATTATTACAATGTTGAATTTTATACTTCAATAAAAATTGGTTATTCATTAAAGATTAGACAGGACTTTTGTGTTTAGTTTTAGCAGGAATCCAATAAGACACTACACTGGTATTTTAGTGCTAATTGTCCAAGTAATTGGCTTGAGGCTAAATTTTTTTTTTTACTTGATCTCCTTGATCCCAGGCAGAATTGTTTGTACAACTGTTGTATGCGTTAAATGTGGTTTTCATAAGGGTTTTGAGAAAATAAACAACACCACTTAGATCTACAAACAAATATAATTCAGTTTTCTAACATTTTACGATACATAATTTTTATAAATGTACAGGGTAAGCTCGTGGCGCGGGTAAAGCGGTACTAGTTTTGAACTGGCTACCGGGTGTCGGGTGTGGTGCAACCTTTGGATGGAGCCGGCGGGCGCCGCGCTGATATGCTTCACACATCATGGAACGGGAAACGACCACTTACATCTAATGTGAACGTGAGGACATGTAGAAATGTTCAATTTGAAAAGTGCTGTCGGGTTACAAATCTACTATAGACACCGATGACTAGTAATTTATAAAAATACGCTACGTTTAAGCGTATCAATTTTAAACTTCTCAACAGAATATTCAGAAAACGCATTACACATGAATGTAATAAAATTGGACGCCAAAGGCATATAACTCCTGTGCGTCCCATTGGAAGACAACAGAAATACAAGACCTTCAATAATCTCTGTATACAGTAAATCATTTGTGCCACTAAAGATAAATAGGAATTGCAAGTTTTCCCTTAGTGTAATATTCAATAAAACCAAATATACACACAACAAGAATTTAGTTCTCTTACGTTACTGATGCGATAGGATAGGATTACATTTAAAACATCAGTATAATGAGAAATATCTTAATTCTATTTTTTTTATTTATTAAATCTATAAATAAATTCACACTGACAAAATTTAACACGATATCCATGTAAAATGACATAAATGACAGCAATAAATTATCGCACAATAGTATACAAACATATCTATAGGGCCTGATACAGCGGGGACACACGGACATAACAAATGGGGGCAGACACGAGCCGCACCTCACCTGTACGGGTAACAAACGTTGTTATATACGGGAATATCGAACACTATAATATATGTATCATAGAAGGGAAAACCTTTCTTCACACACCGCAATCAATCAACGTCATCGGACAAAAGTGAGTAACGTGAAATTATCGTCTATAATCCGAATGAATAAATACTATTTATATTTATATGAATAAATCTGTCATCAAAAAGGAAACTTTAAACTTCAGTCAATCTATATGTTGTACAATCACAGGTTTGTGTACCATATTCGCCTTCAGATTTTACTAGGAATTGTTTAATTTCAATCGAATAAAACTTGTCATTTGGATGTACCTCTCGGTCGAGACTTATATAGTGTTGTATGAAATTTCAATCTATACATGCAAATAACATACACGAATTTCAATCTGCAGTCAAATATGGCACGCATTGGAAACGCGAGGATAATATTACAATAAACGAGTCGATGACAGTGTTCTTTGATGCACAATACACACGTCACATGATAGATACCACATAGAAAAAGGCAATTCAAGTTACCGCGAGTTCAACGTTAACATTGCGTTAGTGGGAGAATATTGTAATTGTTTACACACTGATGTTGCTTGTATGAGATAGGCACTTGAAGTGAAAATTTTAACGATGTAAATTATATTATTAGTACACAAAAATCTATTCACTAATAAAAATAAAGCTTCAGAAAAAAAAAACATTAGATTATCAGCAACATGGGAATGTATTAATACCATACAACACAACACAATACTGTCTCATACACTGGGTAACAATTTACAAGCGAAGCGTCGAGCGCAAGGGACCGTCACAACAATGCGAACATGTCGATCTATGAATGGAAGTCGAGAGCGGCTTAATTATAAACATATAATGGTAGTAGTAATATTAGTTATATTAGTAACATTAATTTTATTTCAATGAAATAAAAACAAACTATCTATGGCAACTGAAATCATTTGTACATCTTTGCACATGGCGTCAAGAAAACAATACCACCCCTCAGGATCTGACTATATACTCGATTAAAATTTCCTAATCTACTAATATTTAAATTACAATACAAGAAGTGATATAAACTAACTACTGCATAGTAAATATAGACTTAAATATTTAGCGCTACACACGATCAGAATGTATTCATCTACTTTGGCTGGATTCACAAATCAATGATGTCGATTTAATAATAATAATAAATTTATATATGTATAATACTGGAAAGTTTAACCTGAGGGTACGCTGCGTGCGAGCGACGGGCGCCGGTGGCGCCACGGCATCACGCGGCGTAAAATTAAAACAATCTTGTACTCGTCTGGAAGAATTGATCTCGACACGAACGTTACGATGCAAACACGCCTCAGATCTATTATGTAAATTTGTTAAGAGCAAACGAACGATAGGAACTCTACAACAACAACAAAAAAAGAAGCTCTAAACACAAAATAAAAATTAAAAAAATAATAATAACACAATAACAATCCTTTTCCTAAATAAATGTGTAACTCTCATATAAAAATAATAAATGTGAAACCATAATAATTGTACAGAGAAACACCAGTTTTCCTCTCGCATCGAGCCACATCGCTCGGCTTCCGTCAACAGCTGACCGTGCCCGTCGGTGACATGGTTGGTAATTGAATGTCCCGCAACAATTACAACATGTCACAACACGGCATCCGACGTCTGTACGCTGCTATATTTTACCATCGCCATCCATATACACAAATATATCAATAATACACGTCGACCTCGAAAAGTATTAAAATAAATAAATAAAATTAGCATGCGAGAAGATTTAATCTAATCACAAAATAAAGTTAATCTATACGCGTTTTACCTACACAAGGTATATTCATTATTGGATCCGTTCTTGAAGCATGTGTCAGTTAAAATAGCCTATGTTAATAGAAACACGATAATAGATAGCAGTTGAGAATACTATAATCTAAATGTAAGAGATGGGTAAAAGTGCCACATAGTATTGCATTGTCAGACTTTAAAGAATATATTATTTTTAATGACTAAACATCTTTACGATCGCGAATTTCCCTCACATAGGAAACAGTGAGCGGTAAGTCTTGAGCAATGGACTGTATGAAGCCAATTTCGTTATCATCATCACCTCTAGGAAAACATTAGAGTGGGCCCAGGTCAATATGCGATATAACATTATGAAATTCCCATTATGGCACATATTATGTATGTATATGAGCGTGCTGCGAAGACCTGCCTCGCGACACTACGCGCAGTATTTCAATATTTACAGAGCCACTAGGGCGTATCTATCTCTCTTTCTCTCTATCTCTCTCTCTCTCTCTGTCTATCTAAAATAAGCGTATCGTTGTTCCAATGCAATATTATCGGGCACTCGCGGTGAAACCCCTTCCGTTCAACACGCAGTCCGTTTCAAACAACGTACGAATAATATACATCTTTGGGCGTTCGTAGCTACGTGGCTGGTCCGGTTGTAAAAAAATAAATAAATAAATAAAATAATAATAATAATGGCAAAATTAGCCGTTTCAATGCGACAAGCGACTCTATAGCGGGATAGGTTCCATTAGCTAGACGTATGCGTGAGTTTTTAGACTACGCACAAGAATTTCATTTATTACGAATTGAGAACATTAACACCGGCGATTCGATTGAAAAACCATCCGGCAAATGTCGTATGACACGGTGAAGTACCGTTCGAACGGCAGGGAGACGAGTGACCAGCGGCGCGGGTACAGGGAATAGGGAGCGCTATGGTAGAAATATAAAGTACACAGTATCAAAGTCAGTAAGCCGCTAAGGAGTCATTGGTGTTGTTTGCCAGCTGGTCACTTCGAGAGTAGTTGCGAGAGAAAATTTTGCTATTAAAAATATAGCTTTCAGTTTATACGTGTGTCTGAGTGGCTTCAAATTTGAAACGTTATTATTACCACATTAATTTGTGCCTGTTTAAAGAACATAACACAGAATACAGCCAACGTCACAAAGTGCCGAGTGATATTCTCAAACACAGCTACTCTCACGGGGGATTTGCATGCAAGGGGCGAGGGTGTGGAAGGGCGGGCGGTTACGGTCGGAGGGGCGGGAGGGGGGCGTGCGTTGCGCGGGGGCGGGGCGCTCATCGCACGTCGGTGAGGTTGCTCTTGTCGCCGAACAGCTTGACGAGCTGCTCCTCGTAGTCGTCGATGTTGCGCTTCATGATCTCCATGCACGGGCCGAGCAGGCGCTCGAACGTCTCCACGTCGAGGACTGGAAGATATACGATCATAATATTAGTTCGCACTATTCCAAAGACGGCATCCGACTCCAAATTTAATTTAATTTAATGGCCGTGTCATGGCAATCGGACATCTGATAAATGTACATTGTACATATTATAATACATACTATTCAGTACTTACTCAAGTGTTTCACTTGATTGGGAATCGAACCCAAGACCTTCGGTTTCGCAGTCAGGGACTCCAACAACTAAACCAAATGGGCCGGTGCAAAAATATTTTTTATACATCCGTTGAGACTACCCGCATTCAGTGGAAAACCCATCTGCCTAAGCATTTGGGAAATGGTACGACTGTATGTTTGTTTGTATGTTTATGTGTGTATGTTTGTTTGTATGTATGTGTGTCTGTGTGTAGTGGTGTGCTACTCACATGCCGCCTTGGTGGGCCCGACAGCGTAGGCGGACGCGGCGCGTGGCTTGTGCGTCACCAGCGCCAGCTCGCCGAAGTAGCCTCCCTTGCCTGCCGACATTTGGATATTTCAGTATATCATATGTATACATTTGCAAGTAGTGGGATGTTGATGCTTACTACACGAGGATGGTGTCATCATATATAATCATTTGCGTAGAATACTGTAAAATGACTGTGACTTAATTTGATAACATGGATTTTCGCAAAGTAAAGCCCTACACAAAGAGCCAATAGCATATCTCAATACCGTCTAATCCTCCTAATCAACAATTATTTTTGTACATACAAATATTATATCTAATTACTATGTTCATTTAAATGCAGTCAATGCGGTTAATCCAATGATGACAGTGTGCGATAAAATTGAAATTTTAAGGATTTTTTTTTTATTGAACATAAAACAGGTATTCCTATAACAAGTTGAATGAATGCTCGTAAACGTTTACAATAGCTGGAAATAACTGTGTTGTTAATTAATTTGGAGTTCGAGTGGATCGATAGTGTTTTGTTTCCAACCTAACACACTCTCTAAACAAAGAAAAAACGATTCTGTTCACATAATTTCTGCCATTTATGTAGAGTGAATGAAATGGCTTTTGCAGTTCCAAACGTATTTCATAAACAGCATTCTAAAAAGTCGCCTCACATGCAAATAGAATTGGAAATAATTTGTGCATTATTATTATTACTACTATTACTATGACAGGTAAACCAATTTACATTCCAGGACATAAATACAAGTAAAGTTAAATAAGAGCTTTTAAAATGAACAATCCGTTCAGAGTGTATGAGTGTGTATGCAGTGTACTTTATCACTACATCGTATAAAACATAGTCGCTTTCCGCTGTCTGTCCCTATGTATGCTTAGGTCTTTAAAACTACGCATGAGATTTGGATTGGGATGGGATTCAAGAGGAAGGTCTATATGTATAATAACATCCAATATATGGTAGACAAATACTGTTATTTTTCAGGATTCTAATGTGATATCGTAAATAATTACATTTGTTGCGGCGGGGGCGGGACGAAGTCGGGGGCAAAAGCTAGTAATTAATAAAAGAATTTGCATTTGAATTTGAAGAAAACAGAAAGAAAGAAAAAAGGAGAAAGAAAGAAAAAAAGGAGAAAGAAAGAAAAAAAGGAGAAAGGAAGAACAAGGAGAAAGGAAGAAATAAGGTGAAAGAAAAAAGAAAGGATTTGAAGTAAGGTGCGCGGAGACTTACCGAGGCGTTTGATCTCGTGCTCGTTGCCGTCGTCGCGCGCGATGCGGATGCTGACGGAGCCGTCCTCCACGAAGTACATGCCGTCGGCGGTGTCGCCCTGCCGGATGATCAGCTCGCCGTCGATCAGCGTGCGCGGCAGCAGCGCGTCCGCCAGGTTGGCGCGCTCGTATGGCTGGTGGGCGAAAATACAAAAGAATAAAAGCATTGTTTTTTTTTTTCAATATGCTCATATCATATTGTAGCATGCGTGTGTTTAACTTGTTCACGTCATAAAAATAACAGAGATCGGCGGCATAGGCCTCTGTCGCCCGCGCGGCTGACGTTTAATGGGTTTCTCAAAGTAAAAAAAGATGTAAGAAATACTATACTACTAGTGAAGAGTACGCGACTGTAGCTCCAGTGATCGTTGACATTAAAAACAAAAACAAAGTGTGCTCTTCAACTGTGACAAAATTCACTGGTCGTGAAAATAATGCCTTATATTTTCAGTTTAAGTATTTATTAAAAACAAAATTTTGCAACTTCGCACAAAAAATATAATAATTCATTGTTAGTATAAAAAAAATCTAAAGTACGCCGTTGCCAGCGATGAGTGCCTTCAAAAAGCCGACGTGCAACTTTTGATAATCCATTCGGTGAAGACGGAAAAAGGTCTACTTAAGTATGTCGTTTATTAACCGCAACCCTCCGGCGAGCGCAGCGGACAAAGACACTTTTGGCCGCGAGGATGTAGGGTTATTTCTATATCATGCTATTACTTTAGCTCGGAATGATTTCGTTAATGGTGTATACATTTAATTGTTATAGAACAGTGTGTTACAATTAGTTTTTTTGTGGATACCAAGAACGGATTTCAAGAACGAGCTCAATTTCAGCGTATGCCTTATAATAAAAATCTATACCAACTCGCACCGAGTCCATGATAATCCAGAAAATAACTGTTGTGTCTGTGTATAACTTTTTCACAAGTTTTATTTTAAATTATAAAATATAATTTGAACTAATCGATTTTAAATGAATCGATTTTCAATTCGAAATTGTCTCTGGTTATTTCGCGTACCACTAATCAAGTAGGTACCACTCGTATAGCTCGTGCACGGCCATTTATTAAATCTATAGAGGTCACTGACAAGTTACTTGAATTCAGTTGCGTATATTTTCCAATTCTCGCATCTCTCGCCGCAATTGTAATACTCGCACTGACGTCAGAGACCGACCATTAAACACTTAAAACAGTATAGTTTATCTTAATACGGAATCTCGAGTTTAATTTTAACTCTAGAAAACGTGCTAGTTTCTTTTGAGATTTTCTTTGTTCTGTTATAATAATAAAAGAAATACGGCACTTAAACTAAAACATTGGAGAATATAAAAAAACAAGAATATTCCATGTTCAAATTTTAAACGACTCGTGCGGTCAATGTATTAACGTCTCTAATGACTTCGTTAGCTGAACAAAACTTGGTTACATATTAATATTGAAATGCATTTGAAACAGTGTAATGGTAAGCGACGCTAATTAGTTCATTAGCCCATTACGTGGCAGCATTACTTGCTAGTAACTTAACAAGTATGATGATATTCCATCATCGTAGTTTAGGTACCTAAATACTATTAAATAGGATCAAAACAAGTTACTAGTAGATTGACGCTTGTTGCTACCGACCTTAGGCAATCCTACAACCTAATACGAACAGTAGCGTAGAAAGCACTTTTAGCAACAAAGTTAGTTAGCATTATTCGTTAATAAGATTATTAATCAGTCAATATTAATTGGTAACAGAACTGCAGCAATGGGACCGGTAGCAAAAGATTAAATAGCAGACATAGGGAGCCTTATGTAATTATTGGTATTCTTGTGAAGCGTAGCATTTTGGCGTCACTAGTTATTACAACCTCAAATAGATAATACTTTTACGGAAAAATCTGAAGTTTTAATGAATACTAGCGATTATCGCGGCGGCTTTTATGAATAAACAAAGTTGGACCAATAACATGATTGATCGACTCGCTCGTCGAACCCGACCCAAATTACTAACTGAAAAGTTTTCTACGGGCCAACGAAATTGTGCCGTTCAAATAAATAGTTTAAACAGATTAGCCCGCATAAACAAATTGAAAGAAAAAATGGAAACACTTTTTCTATTCTACTTTTAGTATTGTTTTTCTGTTGTGAGAAAATAATTTGTTTTTTTTTTTGTAAAGATTCCTTTTCCAACGATATTTTATGAAAAAAATGTTACCGGAATGCCCACTGGTCGAGCGAATTGTGTATGTGTATTTTTAACTTTATCTACAATTGCCGTTTATCTGTTACGCGGGGCGAAGTATGACGGATGGCGACGAGGCCCGCCAACTGGCCGTCACTGTGTCATTTTGTAATGATCAATCAATTGTCGGGAAAGCACGGGTGTTCAGAGTACTCGCGGGACTCGTGTTAAGGCGATGTCCACTCGTTTTTTCCACTTATTTAATTCCATTATTCCACTCTCTCTGATCTCTGTGATGTATTCGATGATATATGCGGTCTGATCTCTCTGATGTATCGATGATATATGCGGTTACGTTTATGCAAATACTTCGCGAAACAAAGTTTTTAAAACTGCTACAATTAGGAATGACCACGACCGACCGGAAACCGTTAAATTGAACATGTTCATGTAATGGACATCGGGTTGGATTACAGTGAGGAAATAGTTTTCGTACGTACATATGTGCCGGGATCGCGGGGCCTTCAATTTTCTAGGTTGTGGGTGAAAAAGAGCTCAACTACTGGACATTATGACTTTACTTCGTATTATGACATTGAATTACATTTTTTGTCCCTATTTTTGCATCTCACTATTATTGCAGATGTAATTCCCCATGGACTACGAGGTGTATATTTTGAAGTTTCAGGTCGATTATTTATTCCACATTAGTTAGAATTGTTTACGATCCAGCTAATATTTTATGTATACAACATGAAAAATTGTCGTAGTATATAAAAATACTTTGTACAAAATTTCATACGCGCTAATGTCGATGTTTTTCGCGTAACACACACGTTTAACTTTCCAACACCCTCGACCGTATCGGCGGGCACGTGGACGAGCAGCATCTGTCGAACGCTCGCCATACCGATATCTGGTTGCGACCGACAGTTTTTCGTGAATTATGCGACAGTTAAAAATTGTAAGACTACACTAATGGCTTTCTACTTGGCACGAGTCGGCGAAAGAATTGAAAACATCATATTAATCAATCAGTTGTGTGCGTGTGACTGTGACCGACCGCAAATGAATATCAAAAATAGGTTCAACACAACAAAATTGTTGTACGTAATTATGCACGCAAAATTCTTCTTATGTAATGCCAACGAAAAATCTTATAATGATGAAATATTCAGTTTTTGTCTTTAATGACTAGCATGTGAACTATAGTTTTTTTTGATTGTATTGTATTGAGTTTTGTATTTTGTATTGTATACGATTGCCCCTGAATATCGTACACGCCAATGCTCGGCTCACGTCAGATAAAGTTGGTCAAATACAAGAATATTTGGCTCACGCGATATCCAGGGGCAATCGCCTTCTGAACAGGGTTTACGATGTTATTTTCTTGGCAGACAAGACACATTGCGCTCGCCCTGTTGATATTGTACAATCGCGGTAAGCCGCTGATATCATGGCGTGTTTTGTACGCCAACTATTTACTAGAGTTTAGAAAAATATAAGGCTGATTCTACATAGATACAAGATCGTCGAAAAAATAGCACTTGCTATTATAGTACCTACTAGCTTTTGCCCGCGACTTAGTCCGCGTGGAATAGTGACTTTGGGCAACATTTGAAGGATTTCAAAATAAATTATAGCCTATACGTTGCCGAAGATTAATGGCTATATGAAAAAAAAGTTTTATCAAAATCCGTCCAGTAGTTTTTGCGCGAAAGCCGGACAACAGACAGACAGACAAACATTTCAAAACGATTTTTTTTGGCTTGTGTTACTTGTATGAAGACCCCTGGGGGTATTTTTTTCAGTTTCTATTCAATGTACAGATTTGAACTCTTGTACAGTTTTATTATACTCGTATGTATATAGATAGATTACTTTCCTAACGAAACGTCCCATTTATATGATAAGACAAATTAGAAAATTAATAATGACGTTAATTCGCGTATTATTAACGTAATATTAGCGTTTTATTTAATGCAATAGCATTAGGGTTATGCCGAAATATTTCTTGCTGAGTTACCAAAAATAGTTTTCATCTACAGTTCAACTAAAATTGCTATAGAATTGCCTTTTATAGTTAGACCAATCATAAGACAATGGTAGATTGTGACGATAATGGCGGTAATTATTTTGAATTCACAAAAGCCTAGGTCTTGTTGTGTTTCTATTTCTGAGATATATATAAGGTAAAAGATCCCTCCATGTTAAAGTATCATTGTCATTATTATTTGTGTAGGTGTGCATTTCAATTTCCTTACCACGTGTGGATGGAAAAATTGCCGTATCTCAAGTATTCGTGACATTATCAAACGCGGGGTAATCTTGGCCTTAAATAAGAATTAACAGGCTTACCACAGATAAAGGCGACTATGCACCGTCGTCGGCGCGCCGTGTGCGGTGAGGCGGTTCTCGCTATCGCGGTGACGTGGTGCATCGATAATTACGCTTATCGATGTTGTGCGATAGTACGTCACTAGAATGCTTCATTTAAGCCTTTGATCCGTTAACAAGTGTGAGTGCTTCTTTTTTTATCGACTCTCCGGTAAACGATGCGATTAATTCAGTCATAAAATGGATATTACAACGTTTACAGCTTAATGGCGCAGTTTGAAGTTTTCAATACAAAATAGACTTCTTTAGACGCGCTACATACTTCAGTAGAGCATACTTTGGAGTTAAAATATTTTCGTTCATTGTTCTTTGAAATTAGTTACTTAGACTAAGATTAATATTATTTGAAAAGGTTATCCGAATAGGGTCTTCCTTTAATTCGGCCGCAGCGTCTGTTACATTAAAAAGGCGCCATTAAGACGCATAATAAATTTAATTACACAACCTTTTGCGCACAGATATAATCATGATAAATGCTAATTATTCCTCTTTTTTGAACATTTTACTGTTAAAACGATTTATTGCGACAAATTATATTCTCTATCTCTCTCTATGATTATAAATTTTAGTGATTCATATCCATTGAATCAAAATATAATAACGTAAAAATTAACGGAATCGTCGACCTCATGATTATATTAAATTTTATCAATTTCGTAATATTAATTCATCGCTGATCTTATCGCACAATTAAAGATATCACGAAAATCTAATCATAAATAATCGTTAAGGCTAAATTTAATTGTATGTGTGTGAATAGAAATTAATTTGAATCTTTTATTTAAAAAAAGTTAAAATTATAATAACAACTAATTGTTATTATAGTCATGTTGGTAACGGTTTAATTATTGGCTAAATTTCACAAGCACGCCGATCGCTTCAGCTCGACTGAAAATCAATTATACTAGTATGTATAATAAATATAAAAGCACAAGTCACAAATGAAGTGAAACTTTCCACTTCTCTAAATTAGAAAATCGCAATCAAACATGTGACATGACATGTATCGTCACATGTCATGAATTGGAAAATTGCAAGCAAACATGTCACCTGACATGTATTGTCACATATCATGAATTGGAAAATTGCAAGCAAACATGTCACATGACATGTATCGTCACACGTCAAGTACACACATCCGCTACTTTAAGCATGGAGCAGTGTCAATTAAAGATTAGCTGCATGTCGACGGCGAGTTGAATTGAACGCTGCATGTCAATGACGTTACGTGCACGAAGCGGCCACGGCCGGTGTTTACTACGCGACTGTACCGTACGAAACGGTGCGATGTAAATGTTAGTTTTCCTTACGTTCGCGACTACTTACGCGGAGCTATTTTTAACGTTTTTAAGACCTTCGTTAAATTAACGAAGCCAAACACATAAAAAAAGAAAACGTTACATTTACATTATTCGGTTATCGATCCTGTGCAGGTTTATTTGCGTTGAAGCGTGTTCTGGTGGTGACTTATAAAACAAACCGACCGTATTGCGACAAATCGTTGGACTGGTTAGCAATAAAATTATTATGAACAGCAATGGGATATGTTTCAAAGTCGCTTGCGTCACCCGCGCCGCCGCGCGCCTCGACGTCACGCCGCGTCCTTTACAACTTAATAGCTCCTAATAATAATAATTATAATAACGAGCGGTCACAAATCGTACGTTGTAAAGAAAACGGACATGAATTTCTAACTGTAAATACAATAGTTGGGATAATTCCACTTACGCTACGGCAATCTGATTGTAAATGAGACAATTAAATGTCCGTTCCGATAACCAGACAAGCGATGACCATACGTTAGGTATTATGTAAAACATACATATATAGACATTCTTATTACACTCCCAGACACACAACAAACAAATGTGTTCATCAGACAAAATGTTTGAACGGCGCGTACAACCTGCCCACGATCTCCGGCTTAGCTGTCAAGGTCTCGAACCATTAGAGCACGAGGATAATGAAAGAAGTGAACACAGTTAGTTTTTTTCCACGTAGGACATCCGCGTAATGCACTCCAACGTGCTGCACGAGTGGCGGTGGAAGGGCCCTTCAAAAGGCACTTCAAGTTTCCGAGATTAGCTCCTCGCGGGGCTAGAACGTTTGTTAAAGGGTTCAGTCAACACGCACCTACAGTGCTTATTGGCAACCCTCTCGACACATCTTTCCCCGCGGCCGTCCGCTGTAGTGTTTGATCCCGGCTGACAAGTGCGATAGCTTTATCTATTTTACATATTAACGTGTTTACATAAGCAATTGTAACTAGCCGCGTACGTCATAGAGACAACTGATGTTCCGTTATGAATCTTTATTTATTCGCATTTAAGGCTCGAGACTATTCAGTGCCGATTCGGTAACTGGTGGCATGTTTTTAATTCGAACTTATCACTTGCGATGAGATTTAACGATAACTACCGACACGAAGTTGTCAAACGTGACCTCCGTAGAACGAAAGATGACGTGAAATGCCGTCAGTAACGGTCACCAATTCAAACATCGAACGCGCCCAATGTTACCAACTCTACGGAATGCTTGCGATCAAAACCAAGCACCGCGTACTAGTGGGTGACCAATTGGTGTTAAACATGGCAGGCGACGAACCGAAGCTCACGTGAAATGCTGTCAGTAACGGTTACCAATTCAAACGTCGAACGCGCCCAGTGCTGCCAACTTTACGGACCGCTTGCAATCAAAACCAAGCAACGCGTACCTACTAGTGGTTAACATTTACACAATTACCGGTGTTATCGTAGGTTGGCGAGCGCACAACACTATTTGCTAATGAGTATCGATCGGCGTAGTAGGTATGAGGTTGGTTGGTCGTGCAATACTCTCGGAAGAGTGGGCAGCTAAAAAGTCGGTCATGTGTGGTAAACCGCTCGGCGGCTTCCGGATACTGCGCGTGTGTCAACTATAATTATCTGTATATTGGACTAGACAAAACACTCGTTCGTCTCGTAACTAACGCTATGAGGTATATAAATTAATATTTCGTTTTTAATAGTAATCATCTAGATTTTATTACAATAAAGAAACGGGCATGATTTTGATCCATAAGTAACATATGAAGCTTTCATAGCTGCTGCATGGCTATCGCCTAGTTATTTGGATTGATTTAGATTGGATTGAAAAAGTAGTATTAGAAAGGTAGTATCACTTTAGTGGTGAAGGAAAATATCCTGAGTAAAATTGCACTCAAGAGATCCCCAAACCCTTGTGTGAAGTCCGCTAAACCGCACTTGGCCAGCGTGGGAAACTATGGCTTCGACGAGTGTCCAGCAATGGGCCAATAATACTCGAAACAAAATGACTAATATATGTACATTCCTAGTGCAATACGTAGTGGAGCTTTACCCATACAATTGTACATACTTATAAATAGTTACAAATATGATGTAGAGTATAAAAATGTAAAATATGAATGTGTAAGTCAATTGTACACACGCGCGTACCAATTTTCGTTCCTGTTCGGATCCCTCTCGTCGTTCTATTAATAGGCTATAATTTTTTACGAGAAGCGCGAATCGTTTATTTTTGTAAACCGAAGCAATAAACCGAAATCACGGGAATGAGATTAATATTGTTGAGAATATTCCTAGCGGTGTATTTTCTCATACTTACCACCAGACTAGGTACTTACCAACTTAAAACTGCCAAATGTATCTTTTTAAGTTCATACCTTTATCGTAAGAGGTAAGGTATAAAATAGGATTGTAATTCAAACATATCAAACAAAACAATTGGATATTAAATGAGATATGACATTTGAAAAATTCGTGGATATCGTATTGGCAAAATGTAATCAGATTATTGCCAGCCAGCCAGTGGCAGAGATTTTAATTTTAACCCATATACAATATATCTCACCCAAAAAAGATTTAGATACAATATGTTGCCAAGAATCTGAAGCTCATAACGCTTTCAGTGTTAATAAGTTATCAAATCTCATATAGGGCCAAGGATCACGCCAAAATCTTGGTTTCACGAAGCTTTATATATGGCGCTGCCCTGTATTTCTTTTGGCGCGTCTTAGCGGCGGATAATAAAACAGTACATTTTATTAGCAAAATTACATTCTTTTCAAAATGAAAAATAATTTGGTGTTTCATTCTTTATTAGTTTCTTTTTGTTAGGTATAATACTGTCTCGCTCTAGTTCTGTCAATATATATATATAATTATGTTTGTCATATTTATGACAAAAATATTTATTTAACCAACTATTCCTAGAGACATAAATGTTGTATTAATGTCTGTTGTTATAATAAGGTTATTTACGGTTTTCCTACGATGTTGTTGAAATAAGTTGTCCTTAGATCATAAATCCCTTATGTGGTAATTTTATGAGTCATATACAGAGAGACACACGAGCACAGTTCAATTCGGTTATTTCACACACAACACACGGATATCTGAAACAATTGACCAATTAACCGAGTCGTTAATGAAATAATTATTTTCCGGTATATTGTTGGTCGACAGTTCTGGGTAATAAATTAGTTTCATAATTGAATAAATAATTGAAACCCTCAAAATTTTATTCAACGCACGGCTCTATTATTACAATTAAAAATTCACACGAACTAAATGTTTCCAAATTATATAATTACACTTAGTTGAAATTTAAAAAATTTGGTAATAAACAATTGCTCCGTACTCTATACAAGGTCCATCGGGCCAAAGTTATATTAGCTAAAAAAAATCGTTGCCGGCAAATAAATGGACGCGTAAAAGCCCCTTCAGTCTTTTCGTATATCATATAATGTGGTATATCCTCCACAATTCGTTCTCAGTCGTTGTCTATGGATTATTACGAATTGTTCATTCGGTGAAGTATTATATGAACGTATATATATATATATATTTAAAGGTTAAATACACAGATCGAGGACTCAGTAAAGCGTTCTTGCTATAATAACATGTTTTTAAGTCATAAATACAGTTTAATATGATTAACTGCAAGACATATTAAGTTGACATATTCTACTATAACTCCATAGACTAATGTCCTTAGAGAGCATCCGTTATAGACTAATTCTATTAATGTGGCACCCTGTGGAGCTATGATAGTACAGGTGCATGAAATATAATAATGTTACTTCTAGGTAATCTGGCCAAAGTAAATGTATGTCGAATAGTCAATTACTCTTTTATACGCAAGACATGAAAGGGATGTTTATATAGCAGTACAGTCGTAGAGAAATTGAGTTTAGGTATTGAAGCGGTTTATGATTAAAAATATGCGATGAGAAAAAATGATAAGGACTTTCCTCTCTCATCTTTATTTATAGTTATGTATAAGACCTCCATGGAATGTTCATATAACGTCACCAGACAAATTATCTTTTGATTGCTGGCCGAATAAATTTCGAAAACAATTTTATCCAATAACGTATTGCGTGAAATATGTATTGTCCAATGCCTTAATGCTTTGCTCGTATTTTTTTCTATCCTTGTATTGTTCCATTTGAAAAAGGAACTCCTTTTATTATGCGAAAATTTTATAGGCCTATGTTGGCTAGTTGCAGATCGGGCAGATTACACACACCGCATAGAACAACCTGGAAAATTCTAAGGCGTGCGGGTTCCCTCAAGATGTGTTTCTCTTTATTTGTTGTGCCATAATTACAACAATTAGGCAAGGTTTAGGTTAGTGCTACTAGAATACAGAGGAAGATGGAACAATCGATTTTATTCTCATCCGTAAACGTTCGCAGTTCATTCGAACGAAAAAAACGAATTCGCCCAAACGGATGATATTATTTATAACTCTCCAAAGGGCTCGGTGGCGGTGTAATTTGTTTGAACTCGAATTAAGCCGCGTTAATAGTTGTGTTTCTCGCTGAGCGCTAACAAAGTCGTTCAATTTGCATATTTACGTAGACGTTGTGCGCGGGAAAAACTTGAGCTCCCGAAGAATATTTGACGAAACCCTAGCTCGAAGCGAAAAAATATATAAAACGAACAAACATTATCGCAATACATCAATGTCATATTCTACTTTCGATAAAAGTGTGTCATACTTTTTCATTTGAATAGAGTTTGAATAATTCAACAATTTGAACATATTTTCATAAACCAACACATTTATTCATTACCACCGTCCCATCTTTGTACACATCAACGTTTCGTCATTGTTTTATATTTTGCTTAAAAATATTCATTACCGAACTGATAAGACAGCGTACTGTGTCTGTGCGTGTATGTGTGTGTATGTGCGTGCGTGTGTGTATGTATGTGTGTGTGTGTGCGTGTATGTATGTGTGCGTGCGTGTGTGTATGTGTGCGTGCGTGAGTGTGTGTGCATGTGTGTGCGTGTCTTCGCACGTACCTGGAGCGCCTTGAGCATGGGCACCTTGTCGAGCAGCTCCTCGTACAGCTTGCGCTTCTTGAAGGCGCTCTTGAGCAGGATGCGGCGGAACGTGTGGCGGTCCATGGCCCACAGCGCGCCCGGCGACTGCGCGCGGACGGACGCGGCGCGCGGCATGTTGTACATCAGCGCCAGTTCGCCGAACGAGCCGGAACCCTCGTACGTGTGGACCACCTGCGTGGAGAACGGTTCATACAATCAATTGATATCAGATACAAACAGCGTCGCCGAAGACGAGCCGAAAACAGATAAAACCAAAGACAGAGAAAAAGACGTTTATTTGCACAAATATGGATTCATATAGAGATGTTACAAGATTATTAGTCCAAGCCATATTTTGCCTTTTATGGCGTACAAATCCAAGAGACGAAAGTAAAACTACAATAAGTATTTATTATTACATGAACACTGACACACGTGTAAGATTCAAAACAAACATAAAATCGCGAACCAACCTACTTCTTATCATCATTGATCAGTATATTCAGTAGGAAGAGTCTGTAGAGTTGTTGACGAAGCTAATTTACGAGCATTCAACATTTTTAGCACGGTAATTGGCGAGCTAATTGGTTTTAGCGCCTAACGACGAGCCGCCGGCCGCGTGCGTGCTGTGGTGCATTCGTGTTTCTATTTTATGCCAGTAACAAACGGGGATGCCGGTCAAATGATATTCAAGACAGCAGTACATGGGTACACGATGATAAATATAAAAACATTAAGTAAGAGTGAAAAATAGTAATATCATTTTGGGATAATTTCGCACACATCTATCTGATTCCGAGTTAAGCAGAACCTTTGCTATGGGAACCAGACCGCTGATGAACTACGTCACTAAACCCGACTAAGGAACCAGTCGAGGCCAATATTTGACTACATTGGAAATGCCTCAAACTTGAACTTGTCTGCATAGCTCCAATTGGAAAACCATTCTAACCGCAGTAAGAGAAAGTTCCAACGCTATTTTTATTTCGAACCGAGTGGTAATAAAGCTCTATATGCAGTGTAGCTTTAATATGTAGAAAAAAAACGATACCTAGATTGAGCGGATGCAATCAAATTCTAATAAAACATGTCGGATCGTAGTGTATCGCGTCCTGGGAACGCAGCGTCTATTCAAAACTTATCACAGTCTATTCCCAATACTATATCATCGATTGATTGCGAGTTCATACGTATACCTGAACGGGGCGAAAGGCGGGGTACACCTAAGCTACAGTTCTATATACCGATATGTTCGTATACGAATAACCGCATAGCTTTTCCATATAGAGATAGGAAGGTTGGAGGTACGCGTTAGTAGATTGCAAACGATCAGCTAAGTTAAGGGACTTTGGGCGCGGCCGGCATTCGGATGAGCGACCGTTCGGGGCAAATTGTAAAAAAAAAAGTGATTGATTGCACGGTTGAGCAGTGATGATTGATTGGTGAAGATAAACGATCCTATTAAATCTGCAAAGTTAAGAAAGAGAGAGTTCGGGTAGCCTACGTTCTCTTCATTCACACAATGGCAATTTTTTTTACAGTAGCTATTCGTGTCTATAGGAGTTTGGAATGCGTAATCGACATTATATAATGTGTGTGACTTCAACATCTATGTTGGAATTGTGTATTTTGATACATAACATAAAAAATCTCTTTCTATTTCATATTCCCAGATGTGGGGACATAAACATGTAAAATTAAACTCCAAACACAATACAGAATCAAGGTTAAATATTGGTCACGAGAATAATCTCGAATCCAATAAATCTTTACAAATCATAGACACGGTGCGGTGCCTAGATAGATAAGATATTACTTGCAGGAGCATAAAGTAATATCTATCATATTGTAGATTACGTATGACGCGCGGTATAGACTAGATCTGACCTAGTTTACAGCCCAATACCTTGAGGGTGTTGTGGTTGCTTCAAGTTTTTAATAGAAACAAACATAGTTACGTAGGTATACCAACTCCGGTCCGACTTACTCCGCTAAACAATTAATCAAACGTTGGATACAACGCTGGCGGCACGTATGTAGTTACGAGCATTCTTGAAGTCGCATACGTTAAGCGAAATATCTAATTTGTTCCGCCTATTACAATACTACGAGTTGAATATATTATTTATTTATTTATGTACATAGCGTTCACGATAGAAGAATTTATACAAAGGTATATACCGCTTATTTCCATAGACACTTCTTCCAGTAGACCAGCGTCTGAAGGTCTGAACGGTAGATAAAGCGTGTACATGAGAGGAATAAGTGTAAATACATAAACAATATACAATATACAATATTAAAGTAAAAAACGATCACCATTTCGACACTTATTGTTACTAGGTTCGGTTTCTAGATGAAAGGAAATTAGCATTAGTTTTTTTTTTATATTATAATGTGAAGTTTTTTTATTCGCTGCCGGTCATAAAAAATCGGCATACGAACTCGAATAGGATTGTCCATGTCAATAAATTTGGTTAGTTAAATGTTAGTAACAATAATGGTTGGTCGCTTAGAATTTATTAGTAGCAGGACCACAGAAATAGGACTTTAATAACGTTAGATTAGGTATTATTCCTGCTATTCGAGAGGTTGGTCGTAGACGCGATGTTTCTTAGAACTGAGATAGTCACGTTTGAGATTATATGTCGACCGGTAATCACACGAAACACAAATAGTTTTAATAACAAATGTTTTATGATAGCAATAGGTGTTGCTTAGGTCCTGCCTCGGGCGAACCGCATACATGTTACACTATCTACAATTTCTAAAATTAGCTCCGCCCACATTACCTTTTATTGCTAGGTAATTACAAAATATCAGTTCAAATTAAAATTATTTTATTCATTATAAGGTACACGGATACACTCGATGAAGGTCATGTTTTAGTCATCTAACACCTAGTTCTAAGTAACTTCTAGTTGTCTTTCTAAAGCGATGTAGTCATTAAGTTTCGCGCTCATAAATGCCTATCTCTTTATTATTTAAGAAGAATGCCATTTTTCTAATCGTATTGGCTATTCATCTGTTGTCTCTGAGTCACCGCCGCCCGAGCGCCGGAGATCCAAGCCGACACTGTATCGATTTCAACCGATTAGTATCAGCTACTTAGCGAGGTAATTTGATTTATTTGCTGCAGTTAATGGACCGAGACTAAATACAATTTAATGCCAGTTGAAGTATTGACAATTAGTCTTTTGTTTTACTATATTTTTTCTTCATCTAAATGCGTTATTTATGGTATACTACGGCCTTATTCCTTCTCATTCTGGACAGAGAGAGAGACGTGTATCTAAAAGTAAAACGTTGATAGGTTGTTTTATTAATGATTTCTATATTGTTATTGTTATTATCATTTTGAATACACATCCAACAAAATCATTTCGTACACAATAATGAAGATATAAAAAGAAACATTTTCGCACAGTATAACTTTAGGGCTGACGTACGGAGAGATCTCAATTACAAAAAAAATAAAATTGGATACGGTATTACCAGTTGCGATTGGCAACCCTATTTTGTATATTGACAGATCATTCATCAGATCGGTCGGGTACCTGTAGTATGTCTGCGGTGGTATCGTGATTCCAGTAACAGTTGTACATAAATGTAACAAACATTATGACTGTTGAAAAGAAGTAAATGTTCTAATCTTGAACTTGACATTACTTTCTCTCTAATGGCGCTTCATATTATATTATGT
>DWUN01000062.1:0-34703 GCA_018249975.1 Passova gellias
TACTAACACCTATTAACTGAATTCACACTAACAGTCTCATCCCTACAGCCCTGTGAGAGGTTCGTTGCAGATGTCCACGGGCGGCAGTGGCCACCCGTGACTGCTGCTTGCTCGTTCACTACTCTCATAAGGTAAAAAAAAAAGAGTAAGAGTATGTGAAAGAGTAATGACCTTTTGACAGCTTATAAATATATAGGAGCAATGTTTTAACTATACCATTTTTGTTCGTTTTCAACATACGCGTTTTAAAAATAATACAATCTTCAAAATACGTGTGTATTTTAATGAAATGTTGTCTGAAGCTTTCGTGGTAGATACCTACAACATATTATAATTTACCAGACTTAGCGCAAAAATTAAATACCTAGTTGTAGAACAAAAAGTTCTTCACGTATGTGAACCCGAGAATTTTAAACTGGGTAATACTTGTTTCTCTAATTATCTCACTAATGAAACAAGCTAGAAACAGCTGTTGTTTCGTTTGAATAAAAGTATATTATTACAATACGAGCTTTTGCATGCGACTTCGTCCGCGTGGAATAGTGACTTTCGGCAGCATTTTAATTTCCTAGGGTACATTTATTGCAAAAAAGAGCATTCCACGCCGACGAAGTCGCGGGCACATGTTAGTATAGCGTATATTGATCAGTGATAAGGTAGCATTCAAATAGTGAAAGAATTTTTGAAATCGACCCAATAATTTTTGAGCCTATTCGTTACATACATACACACAGACGCACAAATCTATCCTCTTTAAGTATAGATAATAAGTTTAATTAAGTATAGATAAAGTATTCATACATTAAGGAAAGTGTACCAACTTTATATTATACTCCTTGAAATTGGAATATTCAAACGAATGCTAATAAATGTATATACAGACTTCCTTGGTATATTTATTTCACCTCTTCTGCTGTTAACAACCTTCAAACAACCTGTATATATTCGTTAGAGGATGTCTATCACATATTAATGGAATACGTCCGAATTGTCAGCCCCAGATTGATTGTATGCGTCGATATCATATTGTTGACTGTAGAAGCATTCTGGCCGACCCCACCTCATGCATACCTGGTGTATTATTTGATAAAATAGCACGATGTGCAACTAAAGATATCATCTGTTTTCGTTTTACTAATAAATAAACGAATATAGTAAGTTTACGCTTTAATAACAGTGACTATAATTTGACATTTGACTATCACTTAGTTGTACTCGATATTTTCCAACATTTGAACTTAAATATTCATAAGCTAATTGGTTCAATATGCGCACTATAATTAGTATATATTAACATCTTATGAACCTGTGTTTAGAAATAAATATTCAATAATATTTTTTATAACATAAACCCTATTAATCCAATTATTTACGTGCAGTGATTAAAGTACTTCACCTTCGGTAATGATTAATGATCCGGTATAAAGTGCATATTGTACTGTAGCTGTATATAGCCAGATTTAATGCGTTTGCGGTTCTGATAAATTAATTACTTTAATCTACCCGGGTACTCAGTCGGTGATTGACAATCAGGTTAAATAATTACCACGTCATCGAACAGAAACCGTAAATTGGGTCTCAACACTTGCGCGCTCTCCAATTTTACCACGTTTTATATGAACCATTTTGTTGGTAACTTTTTTCGAAGTTTTATTTTTTTTTCGACCTCTTTTTTCTGGGTGAGAATCGAACCCATGACCTCCAGTTTAACAGAGTTTCTAACCACTAAACCAAGAGGACAGTACATAAATAAAATATACGAAATCTTTGAAACGATTACTCAAATAGCTAGTGATAGGTACCTACCCGCTGAATATCGATTAGGAGATTTGAATAGAATCTGAATACAGTAAGCGCTGATTGCTGCTATCCGTGCAACGTAAGCAGAATGCCAACAGGTGGATATTCATGATAATTTACAACAACATATTTCCACCTAAGCAAAATAAACGCGGTCAAAATCAGGTCCTTACGCCGAATATGTGGCTTGACTCTCGACGGAAAGAGTTATTTGGCACTCAGCGCTTTCTGCCTACCCCGTTAGGGACCTGCCGTGATGGTATAATAATAATATTTCCACGCAATCAACTCAAAGACTACAGTATTTTTTCATTTCGTGAATTGTCATAGATGACAAATAAAAAAATGACATCGTGAACTTTTTCAATCACTGTTACAGCGAGTGATATTGAATCAGAAATTGAACATTATTTTTACAAGATCGGCGGTGCGTGCCAGAATCGAACCCCCGGGAAAGGGGCGAAATCCGAACCGTTACGTTAATACCGCCGGTAAACGTATATCATTGTATTTTCACATTCGGTGTACGTCGTATCGGCATTTTCAGGGGCCGCGCCAAAGTCCTTTATTCTACATATCGCCTGGTAATTGGACAAAGGTGCCCCGAGGGTCGCTTACCCTCGACTTATAAAACTCGACCTTCACCCGAGTAAAGCGAATGAGGACTTGTTGTGACGTCACTCTAAAGTTCTCTGCAGACTGACAAATAAAATGGATGACAGCTTTAAATCAAATTAAATTTTAATAAAATAAAATAAGTGCCAATAAAATCCCCTTAACGTTACACTACATTCAATATGACAGGTTCAGTGTATTTTTAAAACATTTAAACGTTATTTGAAACACAATTTTAACCAATTACTGATACTATTGAGATTTGAATTTTCCATTAGCTCGCCGCCATTTTGAATCTGTGCTGACTATAGCCATGAATCAAAAAGAATCAATACGAAAATGGAAAAGTGAACAGAGTGACATACTGTATAAAATAGAGGCCAAATATAAGTTTTCTATTTCAACAGACATAATATTGTCACACTCCGGACCTGTTGAATTGATAACATAGAGGTGAGTGCAATGATCGTTTCATTCCTTCGAGATTCACTCGGGTGTTGTAATTGTTCAAATACGCTCTTAAAAATCGCTTACAGTCGATTAACAGTAGTCAATGTTTACGTAAATTATGTAAATACTATCAATAATGTCAGACTGAATTTATTTGAAAACGATAATCAAGCGTACGAGTAGGTTGGTAATGAAAGAAATTTTGCTTGTCGTTGCATTTTGCCTACTTCATTAGGGACCGGGCGTTACGGTTCCCGATTTCGGACAACCCAAACGAGACACTCGTACATTCACATCACGCGCAAACACAAAGACAAACTTCATAAAACCGCGATTCGCATTTTATATCTATCAAACTTTATTCCTCTCATCACTTTGAATAGAGCACCATACATTTATCTCAATCCATTCAGTTGAGAACATCTCGAAGCCTGATCGATCGAGTGGAGGAGACCATTTATAATAAAAACGGAACAGGCCCTCCGCATCCTGGGGACATACGACCCGGAACGCTATTGATGAATCGGGCTCTGCTTTTTGCGCGGCGCCCCGAAACGTTACATAGGAAATGCAAAGGACAGAATTTTTTAATAAAATTCAACGAAAATCATTAAACACTTTCATTTGAATCTCATCTGTGTCAGTTAGGATTTGCTGGGGAACGGAAAAACCTTAGATTTTTAAATTGAGAAGTCAAATACATCGCGCGGTATTAAAATGTATACGTTACTAGCTTTTGCCCGCGACTTCGTCCCGCTTCCGCCGCAAAAAATGCAATTATTCACGACATCACATTAGAAACGTCAAAAATTACAGCATTTCTCTGCTATATAATGTATGTTATTATACATATAAACCTTCCTTTTGAAACACTGTTTCTCTATTAAAAAAAACTGCATCAAAATCTGTTCAATAGTTTTAAAGATCTAAGCGTACATAGGGACAGACAGCTGGAAGCGCCTTTGTTTTATACTATGTAGTGATGATACATCGCGTGAAATATATAACGAATGGCATCCGGTTAGCTCCATATCATTCTCAGTCAGTCAGTGTGTCCCGAATTGAACTTATTGAAGAAATATGAAGGCAAAGTGAGCGCGTCGTTGCCAACGATATTTTTCCTCGCTGTAATGTGATATAAAAGATTGATTATACTTTCGGGCGTATTAATGCGTTGCTTCCTTTACACTTTCAGGAAGCGGTGGAAGAAACATTTTATTTAATTATTTATGTAAAATTTTTTTTAATATTTATTTTATTTAATCATTTTGAAACAGCAATGTTTCACACTAACATTTCATTTTTAAATCTTAAAAATAATTATATTAAATTCAACTATGGTAAGTCACCGATTTGTGTATATGCTTATTTTTCATGTATATTTATTCCGACCCTACTATTAGTCTAGTGGCGGGTACGAGTCTCCACTCATAGCCAGAGGGATTTTGACTAGTATTCTATGCTGACCAAGTGTAGATTGACAGATTTCGCACTCCTCAGATGTATATATTTTTTATGATATACAATGTTTTCCTTAACCGTTACAGCAGTTATTGATTTTTAACATTTTCAATTATAACTCAAAAGTTAGTCACAGGTGCGCGCCAAGATTTAAACCCAGATCCTTCGTAATGGTAGGCTGAATTTCAAACCACTAGGCTATCAATGCTTCTCTCATAATGTACATTACCAACGGCAATAGTGCGGTTTTTACCCGATGCGAACTACGAGGGCTAAATTTAAAGTTTCCGTAAAGTAAAATTTACACGAAATGTTATTTTCTACTTTGAACATAATGTTAGGACATTTCATGTATCGCCATCTGGCTCCAACCGGGGCAGAGCCTGAATTATGTTGACAACACTGCTAATAAATGTACATATGCATAACAACATTTACATACATAAATAGATAATGTTACACGCAGACACAGAAGCAACACGGCGAGTATTTGTTCTCATCACACAAAAATTTGCCCCGATTGAGAACCGAACCTATAACCTCGCGTTCCTCATGTCATTATTATTCATTAGTGATTAATACTAAAATTAACATAGCTTCAATCAAAGTGTTAACAGTTTCATTAAAGCCTTTTCAAGACTGAGAATGATTTATGGTTGAAAAGTAACAAAATTATATAACTTATCAAAGTCACTCTGGACATTACTTGCGGTCGGGTTCCGTAATGAAACGCCGATGTTTTACAAACCTTACGTATAAATTTATTGGAAAAATGATTCGTGATAATTTCTTCGCTTTTGAATCACTTCAATGGAAATAGCGATTATGATTCTTTCAATTAAACGCGTTAAACGTGTCCTAAAGTGCATTTGATTTTAAATACTTGCTTAATACTTTTGGACATATATCTATTTCCAAATTTAAAAATATTCTGTTCCGTAATACGACATTTCTCTACTCTACTCTGTATATTACTCTACTACTATACTCTACTACGATATTACTCTACTCTCTCACAATTCTACGGAATCCATTTTGCACATCTCCAACGATCGAACTTGACAAGTTCCATTTCAAGTTAGGCAATATACGATGGAAAAAAATTGCAAAATTTTTATTACGATCGTAATTAACATGGATGTAAAAGAAAAGTTAATTAGTTTCGAAAGCTTTCCTGTGAAATATCACCCTTGAAGTGAAGTGCTACATTTAATGGCAGCTACAATTTGAAACGACGTTATCCTCAGAACCGTGTACGATCACTGCATGACCGGACCACGTTTTGTCGGAAATATATCGTTCACCCGCTATTTTTTTTTTTTTTCAAACCCTTTTTGTCGGTCCACTGCTGGACCGGGTCTCCTCTCGTAGTGAGAGGGATTTAGGCCATAGTCTACCACGCTGGCCAAGTGCGGGTTGGTAGACTTCACACACCTCAGAAAATATTATATAATTTATAACATCTCTAAGGTGTGCAGGTTTCCTCACGATGTTTTCCTTCACCGTTATAGCAAGTGATATTTAAATTTTACTTATAAAACGCACGTAATAAATCAGAGGTGCGTGCCAGGATCGAACCCAAACCCCCCGGAGTGAGAGGCTGAATTCAAACCACTAGGCTATCACAAATAAATATAACAATAACATATTGGTCCAGTTGAGTGTGTGAGAAAGACCAGATCAAGGATACCTCTAACAGGATTTTAACCACCTTGATGATTATATTGATATATTATATTATTTTCTTTTGGTGTATATTATATATCTATATGACAACTGCCATATTTGCTATTTTTATTGAAGGATTTATTTAATTTTTAAGCACACTGTGATGTTATATCATAATGATACAACTCATTAATGGTTGTATTGTCCCACCAGATATCACCTGACCACAGAACACAGCAAAGATTGTTCAAAAAATATTTATGGCAGAAAAATGAATTACCTCATTTTTTTATATGTGACATAAAGAACAATTTGACACGTTGATTAAAACATGTATTGCATGTAATGTCACAGTTGCATAGAAAACTGCTAATAGACCAAGGTAAAATAATACATTACTGATTAGGTTTAAAGTCAAACGTGTAGGAAACAAACATGATGACACTAATCCACTATGCATAACACCAGTTGCAGTTTTGTGTAACTTCCCTGATTGCTAATTTTAAACAATGGTAAAATTTAGATTTGCCATATAAAATTAATAATGGTGATAATACCTTAACACTCCATAGTATATAAAAAATCAACTGATTACCTTATTATAATGCATCTTTTAAAAAGCAACAAGTGTATTGTGTTCAGACTAAAATTCACATACACAAGGTCAATGGAACCGCAGGCCAAGATTGAGGCAAATATTGATATTAACCTGATATGGCTACTGAGACAATTTAGGCTACTTAATAAATCAATGTGATTATAAAAAGTAGGCTTTGTATGAAAAAGAGGTTACACTGCATTAAAAGAGAACATTTATGGTGAACATAAAGAATCAATTGAATATTTATGTAAACTTAAAGTATTTCTAAACAAAAATCTAATTACTACTTTTTAGAGGCAACTTTGAAATTGGTAGATTTTGAAACTTTTAGCCTGTACTTAATCCTCTTAGGGGTGGAATATAAAAGTCTCTATCAAAATAAATACATAGCTAAGGTTCTTTGATGATGAATATCAGTCAGAATAGTAGATATCTGGCCTAAAAATGTAGGCAAATAATTAAATCACATCAACATAATTTTTTATTCAAAATTGTCTTATGTTGCCAAACATATTTACAACAATGTTTCTTAGAAGCATCAGCCAGCACCACAGTGTGTTATGAAGAATCACTTAGTATTATTTGCAAAAGAAATTTAATTCTGAATTAAATAATGTAACCACCTTCCCCATATTAATGGCATTTACCTAAAATACTTATCTAGCTGTACCCATAATACAAGATACATACATAATATGCAACTTAATTATGTAAATAGAATAATTTTAGATAGGTTTTGGCTGATGGTAAAATTGTCTACAGGAACTTTTAGAAGGCACTTCATGACATCACTGTATGCTATGCATGTTAATTAAGATAAATATCTCAACATCATATAATAGTTTCCAATTCTTTAATGGGAATTTAAGTATGTTCAGTGAAATCTTATGTTAACATCAGTGTAATCATACTGAAAAACCATATTGAATTATATGATGTATCTCATTGGTTTATTCAGTCTGCTTTTTAATGTATGATAATTTTAAATATTCATGTATATAATATTCCTAAAAGTAATATACTGTTTTATAGAGTATTCGAATATGTAACTTACTCAGCTGTTTGCCCAATCTCAGGTCCTTTTGATGAGGTAGCATGGCTGTGTAGCGTGGATGACCACAGATTACATTTTTATAGATCAAATTTGATACATCGTCAGCAATATAGTGATCAACTATACACTAAGGCACTGCAAAGGGTTCCACTGACAAAACAATACATGAAGTTTCTAGTGAATGAATTTTAATAAAGTGCCTATTTGGATTAATTAAGATAATTATTATATTACCTATATAAATTATGACAGCATAATGAAAATTATAATAATTGTCAATTATATTTTGGTTCCCATGTAATTGTTAGCACTTTGGACGCTCACACCATGCTTTGTGTATATAACTATTATATTAACCCGTTAGATTATTACTAGAGAGGTCAGCCAGTTAAGTCATCTACTTGTGCAAGCAATAAATGCTGATTAAAGACAATGTTTCATTTCAAGTGTAAAGTACGGTCATCTTGTGATATAAACATGAATAGAATATTATCAATTCCATTTGAAAATTATAACCATCTGATAGGAAAAACGAACAGGTAACATTTTCTGACATACTAACAGTGGTAAATAATTAGTAACTTTTTGATCATATCTACATAATACGACTAACGAGAAAAGCGAGAATAATTTTGGAATATTACTAGAGGCCAAAACGTATGTTTATAGGTGACAGAACCCACCTTTGAGCAGCGGCAGCGCCTGGAGTTCCACGTCCTGCGTGTTGCGATACCGAGAGGAGCCCTGAGACTTCTTCGTCTTTTTCTTCAGTGATCGCTTGGCGAATGGATCAATTCTATCCACAAACGTTCCCGAAGACATTTTGCTAAATAGCATATAAAAGTATCCCAAATGACAATAAGTCGACAGCGATCAATGCAAAACTTGTTTTGATTCCGATAGAGTCATGATCCAGCTCAGTTGGTGAGACGAAAGCGCACTTTTCGTAAGGTCGCAGCAAAATATTACAGCCTAAACAAACATTCCTTCGTCACTCATGACGGTATTGAGTGATCACACTCAGGCCATTCTTTATACACTTCAAGATTCCACAACAGTTACGTAATTTTACGACAACTTTATCACTAAAATGACACAATAATAAATCAGGACAATTCCATTCACAAAATCAGTTTCAGTTTCTGAGGCGTGTCACGAATACCAGAAGTTAGGAGTCGCATATACATACAAGCCTCGTGTAATATCAGCCGGTCATTCGATGACAATATAATTTTCCGACAATTACAGGCGAGATAGCTTTAGTTTTAATAGTAATAACACGTAAAATTGCGAAACGAAATCGTATTTGTCCTTCTTAAATGTACACGGAAACTAAAGGCGATGACACAGAGCAAATTTTCAACACCAAAAATCTATCACTGTATTCTCGCCATCGTTCACCATCCGTTTCGATTCAGACAGTGAAACGAGACGCATTTTATCGCAATGCACGAAATTATTTTAAAGTCTGAACTTTCACAACAATTATTGTATATTTTTGCGACTTTTTCTTCCACGACAAACGATCAATTTACAAAAGGCATCCAGTAAAAGATATCATCACTGGTTTTGCTGCGAAAACGCCAGCACTCAAAAGTACCTATTTCTGAAAATAGATGGAGATATAAAAATGTACAGAGAGATCATTTATGAACTTTTAAAGATAAAACAAGCTAAATTATCTCCAAAATTATATGCTTAATGCAATAAATGAAAACAATTTTTTTTAGTATTTGTTATTAAGCCATTAATAACTTTTTATGCAATAACTATTATTAGAAATGGACTACGTTTCAGAAGCGGAAGAAGAAAATTTGTATCTTCGATATTATAGATGCGTTCATGATAAATGAACATAATGATCAATATAATTTTTTCATAGACAATATTGGGTATCACTATTAAACGAGGTTTGTCACATAAACAGTAAACTAAAATATTTCTAATAATGTGTTTAGCTAAGATTATACAAACACAGTAATTTTAGGTATTAGAAATGTATTTAGGAATTTTTCGAGAGTACTATAGTAAAACATCAAGCGATAAGTGTTTTTCAGTCTAACGGCTTATGTTATAAATACTAGATATACATATATGGCAGATTGTATATATATGAATATATTATATGAATCTAAAATAACAATTTTGAATAATAACTTCTTTAAAGCACTTTACAGCTGTACACATAAAATGTTTTACCTATAATTACATAACAACAAGCGAAGCAGTCCCAGAATGAATTATTATCTGTAGCCAGTGTCGATACGTCGGGAAAGTAGCTTTCTAAATTTTTTGGCGTCTATTTGATCTTCAAAATACTAAAAATTTTATGCTGTATAGCTTATTAAATCGAGTCTACCCTATTTTTCTCAGTAATTGTGAAGTAAAACATACCCAACAACAGCTATCCGTTGGTCGGAGACTAATTAGAAAGCAACATGGAAGCACTGACAGTTCCGCCATGAATGCAAAATAAATAGAAATTGTGAAGGTTTTGAATTTATTTACTTGTTCCTGCAGTTTGTAATGCACGAAGTTTGTGTTTCTGAGTGTTAAAAATAGTTTACCCACAATGTGATATTAATATATTCATAATTCAGAGTGTAACGATAAAAGAGCACGACAACGCAATGTAAGTTAATTCTCATTTCACCAATTGCGAGATATGTGTAATTTTACTAATAGCAAAATTATTACTTTATTTGTTTTGTTTTGGTATTGTGACGTTATTGATATTTACTCAAATCTTTCAGCAAACGAATTAATACATCTTGGAAAACAATATTTTGTAAATCAATATTGTTTACTTTATTATTAAATGCATATATATATGTTGAAACTGTATAATGAAATAGTAAATTCTATTCTTTGTTTTAGACTGGAAGTCACTCCAAAGAGGCTAGAACCTTCACAATGTTGAGAGGGGGGCGTGGAGGCCGTCACAGTCCAGAGCTGTACCCCCACACACTGAAGTGCTCGAACGCAAGTGACACAAGCTCGGCTTATAGTGGGAGTGACACCATGACTTCGGTACACAGTTCTTTAGATATGGACATGGAGGTTGACCTCTCTGGTCTCCTCGAATCTATTGTCGACTCTGATGAAGAAGAAGATTTGGAAGAGAGCATGGATAGCCTCACTGTCCGAGATGCCGTTAGAGAATGCCTTGAGAAAGATCCAAGTGAAAGGACTGATGAAGATATTGAAATACTCTTAGAGTTCACTCAGCATTTGAAAGCATTCACTAATATGACCTTAACAGTACGTCGAGCACTGTGTGCAGTGATGGTATTTGCGGTAGTTGAAAAAGCTGGAACAGTTGTTATGAACGACGGCGAAGAACATGACTCTTGGTCTGTACTTGTTAATGGTCAGGTAGGAATAGAGCATCAAAATGGTGAAATTGAACATCTCAATGTTGGAGATAGTTTTGGAATGGCCGAAGCAACTCTTGAAAAATTGTATCACAGAGGAGTTATGACTACCAGATGTGATGATTGCCAATTTGTTTGTATCACACAATCTGATTACTACAGAATTTTGCATCAAGGTGAAGAAAATATTAGACGTCATGAAAACGAAAATGGAGTTGTCGTCTTAGTCACAGAGTTTAGAGGTGCAGCTGGAGAATCGGGTCATCAACAAGGACATGTGGTCATAAGAGGGACACCTGAACATTTGATGCTCCAACTAATTGAAGACAACTCTAGAGATTCCACATATGTTGAAGATTTTCTATTGACACATAGAACTTTTATTGAAAGTCCTTTAGTTGTGGCAAAACAGCTGCTTGCTTGGTTCTCCGAACCATCTGTGAGAGATAAAGTGACTAGAGTAGTTTTACTTTGGGTCAATAATCATTTCACAGATTTTGAGACTGATCCAACTATGATGGAATTTCTAGAAAATTTTGAGATGGCACTGGAGCGTGAGAAAATGGAGAGCCAGTTGAGGCTATTAAACATTGCATGTTCTGCAAAAGCAAGAACTAGGAGTGTAATATTATCCCGCTCTTCCCGAGATGAACCACTAAATTTTTCTATTTTGGGTGGATATGAAAGAGGATATGGGATTTTTATTCTCAAAGTCGAAAAGCATTCGAAGGCAGAAGAAGTTGGTTTGAAAAGAGGAGATCAGGTTTTAGAAATAAATGGTCAGTCATTCCAACATGTAAGTCATGCAAAGGCAATGGAAATAATCACAGGATCCACTCATTTGAGCATCACAGTTAAAAGCAATTTATTGGCATTTAAGCAAATGCTATTAATGCCTGAGAATTCTCCTAGACAGAGAGGATGTGCGAATATGGTTCGATGGCAGACTGACCCTCGGGCCCGTTTATCAACAGCAGAACTGCTCAGTGATGACCCTATTACATTGACGTCAGTAATACAATCTCCCACCAAGAAACCTCAAACTCTAAGTATCAAAAAAGAACCTCAAAAAGGTTACATGACATTAGGAAATAAGAAATTACAAAAAGCTTTAATGAAACTTAACATTCTTCCTAAAAACACAATTAATGATGGTATCCATGCAGATGACAGTATTCTCTCTAATTCGGAATCCCTTAACAAAGCAAACTCCAGTACTTCATTTTACAATTCACACAGCAATCCTGATTTGATATCAATATGCTATGATGATTATCAGACGTCAGATTATCCTGAACATGTTTTGAAAGTATATAGAGCTGATCAAACTTGCAAGTATTTATTAGTTCACAAAGAAACAACAGCCAGAGAGGTTGTAATGCTTACATTACGAGAATTTGGGATAACTGATCCCAGTTCTCATTTTTCATTATGTGAAGTGTCTGTAGCTCAGGGAGGTATCATCAAACAGCACCGCCTGCCTGATCAATTGCAAAATCTCGCAGAACGTATTGGTCTAAGCTCCAGATATTATTTGAAAACAAATGGAATTAGTGAAACATTAGTACCTGATGAAATGGCACCAGAACTACTCCGAGAGAGTGTTGTACATTTTCTTCAGCTTAATGCCGTTGAAGTTGCTGTTCAGTTAACTCTACAAGATTTTTGCATATTCAGGCAAATTGAAAGTACAGAGTATGTCGATGATTTATTTGAACTAAAAAGCAGATATGGCACGCCGATGCTATCACAATTTGCAGGACTCGTGAACAAGGAAATGTTTTGGGTAGTAACAGAAGTGGTTAATGAACAAAACATAGTTCGACGTTCAAAAATAATTAAGCAGTTCATTAAAGTTGCACGACACTGTAAGGAATGCAAAAATTTTAATTCTATGTTTGCAATCACTTCTGGACTAGGACATGGCGCCGTTTCCAGACTAAGAATGACTTGGGAGAAATTGCCAACAAAATATGTCAAGCTTTTCTCGGATTTGCAAATGCTGATGGATCCTTCTAGAAATATGTCTAAATACAGACAGTTAGTGACAACAGAGCAAGGAAGATCTCCAGTTATTCCTTTTTACCCAGTTGTCAGGAAAGATCTTACATTTATACATCTAGGTAATGACACTAAAGTTGAAGGAATGGTCAACTTTGAGAAATTGAGAATGATTGCAAAGGAAGTCAGAACTCTTACAAACATGTGTAGTTCTCCGTATGATTTATTAACGTTATTAGAATTAGGAAAGCAACCTCCATCGAATGCTATGGTGGCTTTAAATCAGCTTAGCACCGGAGTGCAACAAGGTCAAGTCACAGTTAAGAGGAGGAAAAAATCATCCAATGTTCCCAATCATAAGAAGATGTTTGAGGAAGCCCAGATGGTACGGCGTGTTAAAGCATATTTGAATCGAATGCATGTAGAAACTGATGAAGAACGCCTACATGCTCTATCCCTAGAATGTGAGGGAGCAGGACCTGCACCGGCTATGCCTCGCCGTCGGCACCCTTCACCCTCTTTGTCCACTACTAGTAGCGCCTCTTCAGCTAGCGAAAGCAAAAAGAGTTTTGCTGGGAATAAATTTGGCGCTGCTTCGCCACAAGCTGTTAGAAAGCTATTAGCATTATCTGAGCCAGCTAAAACGAGACCCCACCAGCCTCGACCCCCGCCATCTGGTCCTTCTCCGTGTTCTCATAGACGCGATGGACCTGGCCCAGCTATTTGTTGTTCACGTGCTGCTCACGAGAGGTCGCATTCAGATACACCTACTCCAATGCCGGTAGACTTGTCGGCCGAAAGTAGCAGTGTAACGTCGTTGGTTAACTTGCCATTGCGGAAAACTGGATCTGCGACTTCCAGTGACAGTGGCCACGGCTCTTGTACGACGGCTAGCTGTGTGCGACCGGTACCGCCGCCGAGGATGCCGCAAGCGCCGTACACACTTGCTTCACAGGTTGCGCGTTTAGAACGACTCAGCCGTGCACATTCACATGAGGGAGTAACTCGCCAGTACGCCGATTTTTATCACGATGCGCCCGACGATGAAGACGACGATCAGCAGGTTTCCGCTGTTTGAAAATTTTAATACTCTAAATAATGTCTATTTATATAGTTCATTTTGTAATCTCACTTGATGAATAGAGAGCACGAATTAAATACAATTATTTCTTATATTATCAATATCTTGTATGTAACCCTTATGATTAAGTTTAAAGACTGTATTATTTTTAACATTAAGAACATTTCCTAGTGTTACATAGTGTAAAATTACGTGTAAGCCATGCCTTTATTATAATTATTACTAAATATAACGTGACCCACCAGTTTCCAGTTATATCTAGAGATGTTTGATGTACCAATAATGGGTGATTTGTGTGTATTCACCATCGGTATCTTCTACATTCCGTTGTTTGTATATTATTTTTATAATTGCGATTATTTATAATATGCAACCTAGACCAAATAATAATTAATGTACCTTTTAATATTTACGATTCAGATTTTTTTTTAATTGTAGTGATTTTGGTAGCTTTGTGGACCAATAGTAAGTTGGGAAATTATGTCTTATGGTAGCCGTTTGAAATATGTTTATATTATGATTTTAAATATTTTAATTGTAAATAATAAAACTATTAATTCGGTAATTCATCCATTGTTTATTTAGTCACATTTGGTACCTATGTTTATATAGACAATTTAAATTGAATTCTTGATATTATACACAAACTTGTTCTTGTCAGAGGTTTTGTAAATCTCGTTAACTAATATAAACATTATTATTTAAATTCTTGTATTATTATAACCACAAAACACATGAACATGCACTATTTACATATGTAATATGATTTTCCTTTTCATGTAAATATTCAGCTGTTGTTACTGTTCTTTTATATTAGACAAAAAAAATTGTTAATTCCATTTGTTCTTTCAATTGCTTCATTATTGATACAATACAATATAAGTAGTATTTCGACCCCAAATTATTGTAAATACTTCAATCAGAACAATTTAATTTATATGAAGTCCAATTTTCATGGATTGACTTAAATACTCATTTCTTTATTTCACAGCCAAAACATTATTGAAACTATGAAAGATAAAGAGTGCAATGAACATTAAAAAATCACCATATATTAACTAAATTGCAATGTTATGACAAAGTTCTATATCAATGTCTATATATGGTTCTCTATAAATACAATATTCATTACATGTACTATCTAAACTGAGCTATGTAATCATTTTCAAGAGGATGTAAATCGGGAGCTGGTATCACCAGACTGTGCAACGGTGGCCCCAGCTCGCAAGTCTGCATGTCATTTATTGACTTCACAATGATTTTTTGATCTGGAGCACCAACTCTTGACAACCCTATTACTAAATGGTCCTTGCTTAAACCTGAAAACAAAAAGAAACATAGGTACTGACTGTTTTATGTAATAGAAGACGATGTTAGCCTGCGGTTAATGTCTAAGATTACTGACTTTTAGCAAATATATCATGGGAGTATTAGTTGAAACCCTCAAAAATTATAATATATCAAGATGTAACATGATATCTTTAGTAGTAATGGAGCTAATTATTGTAATAAATTATTAAATGAAGTGCAGTAAAGCAAACTTTTATCTAAGTTTTGCTTTAGATGCAATACTAGTTAGTTATATTACCTATGGATAAATCATATTTATTTATGTACCTAATAGTTATATTTCTAATATAACACATCACAACTGTCGACGATTGCTTGAGTAAACATAGCTTGTATCTTTACTGTTCTCAAAACATTACATCTTTTATCTTGAAATTACTGTTGGCTTTTTAATAATACATTATTATGTATTTACTATAACCCATACTCATAAGCATAGCAATTTGAAAACAAAATCTTTTCATTAATACCATCCCATGAATATCTAAATCTATTGACGTTTGGCGGCATTATAGCATGTCAATAATAAAGTATTGACTTTTTTAAATAACACAAAATAAAATAATTGCAAAATAACATGTATTGTTAGTTTGTTGAATATCAACAAATAAAATTTACCATATGTATTGTAGTTGTTGGAAATCTATTGTAGTTGTTGGAAATCAAACTTACAAACACCATAGTCAAATACATTCATTTTTATTAACTTTCAATATGATTATTATGTATGCAATGACTATAAACAGGTGGCAGCACTAACCCTATTATCTATTCTATATATTCTATAGATAGATAGATATCTATACATATCATAAAACTGTAAAAGAGTTCAATTCTGTACATTGAATAAAAACGAAAAAAAATACGCCTAGGGGTCTTCATACAAGTAACATTAGTAAAAAAAAAAATTCTCAAATTTTTGTCTGTCTGTCTGTTGTCCGGCTTTCGCGCGAAAACTACTGGACGGGTTGTGATTAAACTTTTCTTATTATATGGCTATTAGTCGTTGCCAACATATAGGCTATATTTTATTTTGAGATACTCCAAATTCTGCCCAAAGTAACTATTACGCGCGGACGAAGTAGCGGGCAAAAGCTAGTCTATGATATATCTGCTTTACAGATTTTAACACAATTACATATAAAGTTAACTTCAATCCTAATAGACATTAAATATTAAGTTATAAGTAGTGTAGTGAAATAAATTGTTTTCTTTACTACTCTGCAGAGAAAGCTCAATGAACAACAAGGACAAAAACACCGTGGCAACTGTTACGTGATAATAATAAAAACTAGGACAATTCCACACATGACTATCTGATTCTGAATAAGGCAATTAAGTACCTGAGTCGGGTTACCGCAGCAACACAGTCCGGTGTCTGCTAAAAATACCTATATACATACTATATAATACTTGTATTTTTATTACACCCAGAGAGAAGAAAAAAATGTGCCCATCTGCACAAATATATATCCTGGGTGTGAATCAAACCAACAACTTCCGGCTTATCAGTAAGTTTATCACAACTAGCCCAGACACCCATAAAGAAGAGACGGCTAATAATAAACATAGGATGGTTTACAATGTAGCTCTAGTATTATTACAATACATAATTACCTGAACTCGACCGGTTCTCTATTATCTCTATCAGTTGAGATGATGCTTCACTCACACTCATGAATCTAGGGTCCATATACTGGCGGACTTTCCTAGTCAATGATTCTTCAGTGGGTTCTTTGACTTTGATGTCTGTAATTAAATGGATAGTAACTTACATTGTGGTTGAAATAAAACGTTTGTGAATTTGAGTTAATTTAGGTGTCATGCTCTTTGGCAAAGTACAGTCAAATTGAGTAATTAAGTTTTTGTTATTGGATATTTAATAGTAAATTGTTTTCAATATTTTCTTATTATAAATATACATTCATATTGTTGTACTTAATGTGATTGATACTTACTGGTAATTTTTTATTCTAATTATTGTAACTTACACATCTAATAAATAACAGAATAAAATCTGGTTATAATATCAATGAAACACTTGGCAATTAATATTACGAGAATTTGTAGCAGATTATTTAAATTGGAGAGCGTAGTCACAAGATTGTAATTACATTTTTATCAAATCTTAACAAAAAATTTGAAACATATATAAATACCTAGAAGGCACAAGGTATGTAAGTTTCTTGAAAAGTTTCCTAAGATTTTTTCAAAGAAACTGTCAGGTTTCCATGTATCAGTCCAGTAGGGGATAGATACTGTTTCCCCAAAGTTATAAAGCTGCAGCCCACAGCAGCTCACAGCATTCATGATGGATGCATTGTGAATTATCTAGAAACAATATTTCACTTCAATTACATATCAAAAAACCACTTAAAAGTACACTTATTAGAAATGTAAATTATTACAACAGTAACAAAATAAGGTTAATCTAGTGAATTATAGTTATAAAAAAATTGTTTTCACTAGTGGAATAATTGGACACATAGAGTTGACTCACACAATAACAATATTTTGAGTGAGAACTCAACTGAAGTCATATGGAACTTATTGTTCTTTCATTTTATAAATAGGCGAGCAAAATATAGGGGCTGGTAAGTTAAGATTACTCCTGGCCTCCTTGTCAATTGTTCATAAAAAAATGATTTGTATACTTGTGTGTTTACACCAAACTCTTTTGCTCGGAGTAACATATCTGTGTGTGTAGTGGCACCCAATGGATCTCCCACCACTAAAAGTGCTATATCACTAGACATGGCCTCTTTAAGTATATCATCTATACTGCTCTCGCAAAGCTCTCTGTCTGCTATTACTAACGGTCTACCATAGAACTCTTCCTGAAATGCATAATTTAAAACATATTTTAGTTATTGTAAATGGATGAAATATGAAAAATGATTAGGAAAATTGTAATTTTTTTACATATTCGCTGGTAATTACTTACTACATCATATTAAAATGTTTGCAAAAAAAATCAAATAGAGAAAAGCGAAAAGCAATAGAGAACTTTTGTATTTACCAAAACATCTTTACCGACTGTAAGTATCGATGTATAACCTTCCAAATAAACTTTATCACATGCTTTGATTGTTTCAAGTCCTCTTACTGTTATGTCCTTTGCATCCCCTAACCCCAAACCGATTAAATAAAACATACTGTATTTTTTTATATAGTAGCGTGGAAAAACTTGTAGTGTATTCTTAAAAGAAATATCAAGCCGTGTTTGTGTGAATGAATGCGTTTGCTGATCGACTATTTACTTAGATACCTAAATAACAACATGTAAATATTCCACAAATTTTAGTTTACCCACATGATAATGACAATTATGACAAATAGCGATAGTGACGAAAAATAATGTCAATGCCTGTGTGTGTATCTTACTAAATGCTAAAATATTGCTTGGATTCTGATGTATTAAATACAGCCACATACAATATACAGATAACAGATACCCATCAAAAATTAAATGGGGAATCATTTTAAATGTGAGGTCCTTATTAGAATTAATAAACATTTTTAAAATGAAACAAAGATCCGTTGGAATCAATTAAATAGCATTCAATTTACGATATATTTTGTACAACGACTGGTAAATTTGACAAATTTATTACTTAATTACTTTACTTATTTACTTAATAATGAAGTTTAGCAAATTTTTGGATATTATCAGTATATGTCAACTTTAATGGATTGTTTCAATTATTCTAACCTTAGGTCTTTATTAAGTTTAGAGTTTATATAACGTTATAATAATAATTGTTTTCATATCCGAATAGATTTATTGATGAATTCAGATTTAAAATGGGCTTCACTTAACGTAATGTCATGTCATTTCTTATCTTTGATTGTCCTGTCATTGCTTGCATTTTGATTGGTACATATTACAATGGGATTTCACTGTCGTAAAAATAAATAAATAGTTTATTTTATTAATAGTGCTACATTATTTATTATATTGTATTTTATTTAGCAGCAAATTGTATACTATAAAACATCACAAAAAATCTCGCGATGATTTCAAGGAAAGGACAAAAAGCTATAAATGAAGGCGTCGTTGGCAAATATGTGAAAAAAGATACACCTCCAGATTTGCCAAGTTAGTGCATCTTTAGAATCACAAACCTCAGAGTGAACATTGTCATGCTGTTATGACAAAGTATGTACTCGCTATCATTCAGCCTCAACAGACCTTTTAGTGTTATGTTTTCCGTTTCAGTTATAAATGTGTGGACGACAGGCAATAACCGTCGGCCACGTAGCCAGCCTTTTGCTGCCAGCGATGGTCATTCACAAAGCATTGAGAATAAATTTGGTAAAGCTCAGACTATGAGTGGTCATGCGGGCAAATACACTCCAAGTGAGTCAGTGCCCAACTTAGCACACAGGTATAAACTATAGTTGTAGTTGACAGCAACGTGAACAATGCATAATATATGCTTTGAATTAGTATTAGTTTGTTAAATGAGTTATAATTATTTAAAACGTAATTTCATATTTGTATTTCACACTGTGTTATTTAAAGATTTGCAAGCCTCTCTACAAGTAGCAGTGATGCCGCTAGCACTTCAAGCAATTATAATTCCCAATATCATTTGGATGTTAATTTGGTGAGTTATCAATGCTATGTATGGATCGCTATATTATTATTCTAATTTGTTTTTTTTTTATTAATCTAGAACAAAGTTACAGTTCGGAAAAAGGATACGTCATATTATAACCAGTGAATATTATGAGGTATTGTTTCAGGCTTCACATTCTACGTTGAATGAAATAGAAGACTCATTCAGTAGACAAACCAGCCATAGATATTACAGACAGCAACAGCACGAAGATCCCATATATCAAAATCAGCAACAGGTAGGAATACATTAAAGAAGGTAACATATTAAAATGTTTAAAGAACATCTACAAGTGTTTTACACGCCTCAGTCTTGAGTTTACTCTACATCTTGCACTGGAATTGTTGTGTCATTCTCCTAGTTATCATTATCATTCTCAGTGAAAATTGAGTCCAGCTAATTCAATTAATATCATTCCAAAAATCTGGCTGTAATTGACTTAAGAATAGATACATACATACATTTCATCACACCAGGTCCCTTAAGGAGTAGGTAGAAAGCACCGAGTGCCAAATATCTATGAATAATAAGGATAGATGTTGTGTTAAAAAATTATATGAGGCAAATTTGAATTATTCCTTATAGGTACAACAGCAAAAACAACAGCAGTACAGTTCCCGAGAGTCAAGCATGCCTCGCATATCTTCCAATCTTAGTTTGTCTCCCCGTTTACATCCACCATCGCCCCACTCTATTAGGCTTCACTGTACTGATTGTAAGTTGAATTCCTGATCGATTTTGTACTATGAGACAATCATGTATGTATATAGAACGACATATTTGTCCACATCAGTAAAGTGTACAAAACAAAAATATGCTTTGTTTAAAAAATTACATTTGTATTAATACAAGTAAGGCAGATCATATCCCCAAGGTAAGCACTACAGATGAACAGAACAGCAAAATTTTAGTATATAAGTAGTGTTATTGTATGTAGGAAAAAAGTACATGTAATTCCTTAATTACTTTTAAAACAGCATACACAACAGGCAGCCAGTCATCTCCAATTTACTCCAATTACGTGAATACGTCTGTCCTTCCATATCACAACAAAGGTCCCAGTAACAACATGATGTCATCTAGTCAAGGTATGTAGGATTTAATATGTAATGTATTTCATTTATGTATTAGCCATCATTTCAGTCTGAAATTGACGGTAAATAAACTAAATATTAGTGGGAAAATTTTTGAATTATACATTAACGTAAGTCATTAACCTTTTTGTACAAGCGTCACGCTTAAACTATAAGCCCAATATTTTGTGAAATCTAGAGGAATATTTAATGGGTTTCCTATGATTGTAGTTTGCCAAACAAAAACTTTATTTCTGTTCAACAGCTTCAGATGAATGCGATTTGCCATTGCCGCCCGGCTGGTCGGCGGATCGCACGCTTCGTGGGCGCCGTTACTACATGGACCATAACACACAAACCACTCACTGGACGCACCCTCTCGAAAGCGTGCCACAACCCTGGCAAAGGGTCTCCACGCCACACCATGGAGTTTATTACTTCAAGTAAGCTCAATTATCTATATGAACCGGGAACTATATGTTCACAATAACTTCAGATACATTTGTTGGACTGTTGGACTACAAGAACGAAATAAACACGCAATTTACATCAATCAACATTGTCAGTTTGTAAAAAGAGTTACAATTTTATAATGCACTAAAAATCTGCCTTAGCGCAGTGAATTACATGGTATATTTCTTCTGTTGTGAACCTTTTTTTTTATTGAGTTACTGCTAACGTTATTACTGTACAGCTGTATTGTTATTACTATAAGCTTTTCCTAGAAATAGCTATAATATTAAAATAATCAATATGGTGACCTATTATTTCAGTGAGATTACTCATCAAACTACGTACGCCCATCCGTGTTTGGTTGGGGGCTGCTATTTAGTTAGTCCATTAGTTCCAACGTTGGTTCCGCCGTACTTGTTGGAAGAAATACCACACTGGCTCATTGTGTACTCGAAAGGTAATAACGATTTAATATGATTGCCTCCTTTACATACATAAAGTAGCTTCTGTTTATGTTTTAAGATATACATAGAGGGTAAGTTTGCATTAATTTGGTCTTAAAGGAATTTACCTTGTTTTTTTTTTCTCTACACAGCTGACCAAGAATTGGACCATAAGTTGCGTTGGAACATGTTCCGATTGAGCGAGCTGGACTGCTACTCGGACATGTTGACTCGCCTTTACAAGCAAGAACTTCAGCTAATCGTAATGAAATACGAACGATATAGGTAAGAGAATTAGAAAAATTTACATGATAGTTTATTTTAATGGCTAGTAGCTAATTTTAATAAGCATTTGACGTGTCTACAGGCATTTCTGAGACCACGCTATACAATTAGTCCCGCTTTTTATTGTTAGGTAACCATCACTAAATCTCGTCGGAGATTTTAAAGGCGACTCAAAAACCTTTCAACACTCGGGTGGGCGACTGAGCTGTATCGGGTATAATCAAACAATGTGTCAAATACCCTGCAATGTAGAGTAAAAACTGTTAAAGTCGCAAAATGGTTCATCTTGACATTGGCATCTACATCAAATAATATCATTATTTTCGATTACTATGGACATTTGATTTAATAATCTTCTAGAGATGGTTTATTGATTAAAATGTTGAACAAAGATACAAATGTCTTTACAGTGCTATATTGGGTTTTATATTATTGTCATAGATTACACCAACCTGCATGACAACAAAAGCTGTTCATTGATCGATAATTAATCAATCAGTTTCTTAAACATTATGAACCTCTTAAGAATAACCACATTTTTTCCAGATCAGCATTGTTGCAAGAGTTAGAGAGGAGACGACATGCAGTGGCATGCCATGCACACTCAAATTATTGAATAAATAACTATTTGCCTTATTGAGCTGTGATCTTAATATTAAGATGTCTAACATGATATTGTTGAATATTATATTTCTCGTAACTAAGTGCCTTACACCTGTCCTTATTTATATGAATATGAGTATTTTTATAATAAAAAGATATATTGATAAAATGCTGTTTATTTTAAGTACAATTATGTACACTGTACAATAGTTATTTTAGATTCCTATCTTAATTATTTACTTACATTATTGAATCATCTCATTGTTGCAGCTTCTGTTTTTTGACCGACTTCAAAAAGGAAGAGGTACTCAATTTGTCTGTATTTTTTTTATGTTTAAAATCACCCACCTTGATTACAGAGTCTACAACATCTTTCATAGTGCAAGACAGTGTGGATACTGTTTCCTTGCAGCATAAATAGGTACAACAGTGTTGACAACTGAATTTTTTTTTTACTTTGTCACAACACTGCAGGTACGCTCATGAGAAAAGAAAATATGTTTGCTAATGAAACGGGAATCAAATAAATATGTATTTTTATACAATCTAATCAATAACTAAATGTTAATTGTTTTAATTTCAAGATTACATGTTAACTAAGTTCCACATCGGTGCTTTCTTCTTTTGTCTCTTTACGTACTTCTCCTTCAATTATATCATATTCATCTACTTTGGTGAATCCCTTAATTCTATACACTTTTGCATTTTTTATTCCTAAAGTTTGAGCCCATGCTTGACCTAGAACATAAAAAATTATTATCTTTATTAACATCAAACAATGCAAACACAACTTTGTCTAGGCAGATCAAATTTTTTTCAAATTCAATGTTTGCGGGCTTGGTGTTATTTGACAGATCATTAATAAAACCAAACAAATATTGATTTTCATATATTTATGATAATAAAAGAATATTTTACGAATTATTTAAGACCTACACGAGTTATGAAGGTAATTATAAACCAAAAAGTTATTGTTTTGTTATCGATGTACACTCAGCCAAGTCGGCAAGTAACAGCTAGTGGGTAACATCATAACTATGGAAAAAAACTAATTATATATATTGAAATTTCCACAAATACCTGGGAAAGCAACATAAAATGTATTTCAGTATTATAGATAAACGGTACAGGTTATTAATATGACTAGGATCTTATATCTAATCAATACCTAGATTGTATTCTGAGTATAATAACTACATGAGTTTCGAGTGTACTAACTACAAAACAGAAAAGTATTAACAATTTGTAGATAGAATTGCTGTCTGTTAAAATTCTCTAGGGTAGAAATATAAAAATAAATGATAACTACATTTATTTAAACGTGTACTGTGCAAAAGATTTGCTGGTAAGTACGTACCTGGTGGCATATTCTTTTCTTCATCCGACTTAATACCATAGTAATGAGCCCAGTCTGCTTTCCCCTGATAAATGTTATATGCAAGTAAACCGAATGCATTCCATGCAATTAACGCATACGCTATACTTAAACGTCGTTTCCATAAAACAGCTACATCTTCTGATATGGGTTTGGTTCGTCTGCGTACAAACTTATGAAACCATTTGTGGATCATTTTGTTCTTTTAGAAAAATACATTACATAAGTGTTATAACGATCAAGTCAACGCTTAACCTAATACCACATAGATTATTATTCTATGTATATCGAAACCTGGTACAATCGCAATTTCATCTTGACATTGATGTGGTGAGTGTTGCCAAGTTTTTAATCTTTTCTCAATAAGAAGTTTAATAGTACGTTTCGAAAAAAAGAATTGTAAATTGTGATGAATATATTTGTCGAATCACTATAGCAATTCTTTTTTGTAAATTGAGCAAAATTCCATCAAACCCTAACTATCCCTCTTAATATTAGACCAAATATTTTCCCCGTGCAGAATTACAAATTAATTGTTTTGGATGTCATTTTGATTTCGATGAAAAACCTTATTACATCCCCTAATCAAAACTTGCAATCTGAAATTGCTTAAGAATAGAAGAATAAAAATGAAAACTTATCATATTCTTATTATTAATACATCTTTTACAGGCTTTTACTACATATATGACAATTTTATGAAAGCATCAGAAGAGAAAAAGTTTAAATATCGGAAGTATCGGAACTGGAAAGCACTAATATTACTAAAAGACAATGCTATTTGCATTGCGCAAAAATTATTTGCCATATAATTGTGTACTGATGTAAGTGTAACGGAGTTTATTTATAATTTTTTTGATTCCGGAGCAGCCATAGCTCTGACGTACCTAGTTGTAGTTTTTAATCAATCTGAAAAATCAAGTAACCCAGTGTGTTTGGCTGTTGGTAGAGGCAACTTTTAATGAGCGTTTCCGTTCTTGGGATTGGCACGGTAAACATTCGAACCTGGTTATATGGATTATGCTATCCGCACTTTGCATACTAATTTCTAACGTATATACGTCCTCTATTTAACAAATTAAATGGTTTGTACTGTTCATTATGTATTTTTAATGTACGAACACACCACATAAAATAAAACAAGTTCGGGCAGGCCTACATAACATAATACGTTTAATCTCATCGATATTTTTGAAGGCGTTTTAAAAATTTCCTATAGGTAGTCGTGTTAATGGTTCGTTCAAATGCAACCATTGTTATATAGATATGGTACCTACAAATTTACGCGTGCTCATAACCGTAATAAAATAACTTCCATGTCATTTAGTATAACAATAAATACAGAAAGCAATTTCGTGACGAGACAATATAAGCAAGGTCGAAGGTCGAACGTGATGCTTCAAACCAATACCTACTTATAGCTTGAATATAACCGTACATTCCGTGCCAGGAAGAACCCGGTACGTTTGGGACTTGTACATATTTGGTTTATAAGAAAATAAAAATGAAATAGGTAATAGCTGCGATAATCCACTGATTGATGGCTTTCACTAATGGCAAATAAAATAAATTAATATTTCGTCAATTCACACAAAAACAGGTTGGCGGAGTACCCTTAAAGGCCTTCCTGGACATGGCGCGAAAATAAATAAACAAAAAACCGCACTAAACGTTAAATACACTTTTTATTTAAGTATCTAACTTTTATTGTTAACCGGTCGATACAAATTGTTCGAGCACATTTCGTACATTTCCGATTGAAAAGAACATACTAGTACGCATTACGTCGATCTACCGGTTACGGATCCTTTCAAGTTCAATTGGTGCGTTTGCATCCATATGTAGCTCTAGTGTCGCGTTTGCAATCCTTTACAGCCATAAGCGTTATGTACATATATGTAATTTGTAATATCACGCCAGGTCCCCAACGGGGTAGGCAGAAAGCACCGATGTGAAGCTGGCGTAATGTTATGTTGGTGTTGTTGTTGTTGTTGTAATTTGTAAGTGTCGTAGCTAGGGCCTGTGGTCAGATGGGCGGCGGTCAGGGACGCAACATGGCTGCGGATACCACTTAGCATCAGGTGGCCTGCATGCAGCTGTGCAATTTTTATAACATTAAATATGCATTACAAGTAACAAAGTCGGTGTTTATATAATTTTTATACGTTGTATGAACATTCACTTGATTTGACTGAAATAACTAGCGTTGAAAGCAAAACCTTCATAAAGGTCGAAACGGCATTGCTTTGTTTACATCGGTACGACGCGAACTGATCATTCGCTTTATAAAATTTAAGTTTTCATCTTCAAATACACAAATTTATAAATTAAATGGGAAAGTCTAATAAAAAGTATGTTTCAATGTAATGTAAAATCAAATCTGGCTCCGTACTTTTAAATATCTTTCATTTTCCTTTTTAAGAATGAGTGTGAGCGAAACTACTGCATTTTGAGAAGTACAAAAAAAATTGTAAGTTCAATGAAAATTCAATATTTATTCGATTACAGGATAAAAAATGATCGTATCAATACAATAAGGAAACAGTATGACGCGTTTCTAGAAGAAGATAAAAAACGCAGGGATAGAAATGAATACATACTGAGTAAACTCGACAAAATGCGTTCGTCTACTGCGTTGGTGTCAATTTCTACCAAACCTACTGTAAGTGCACTGAAAATGTTTGATTATTTAAAAAAATATATGCTTTAATACCAACGTTATTTGATTCCTACCAGGATTTATGTGATTTATATTCCGAATATGAACAATTATTCTGTGTGTGTAAAATTACCTATTTAACCATATATTTACAAATTTATGTTTATGTACTATATTGGCAGTCTGGTTACCATAACATAGCCTATGCCAATTTTGGGTTCAGATGATCATGTGTGAAGTTGATCCAAGATTATTATTACTAAGTACTTTTTATATATTTTAGAGATTTGCGGTAACAGCAATAAGTTACGAATTTTTACTTTATTATGGTACCTATAATATATTTTAGGTAACACGCCAAATGGAAGTAAATCCTCCTGAAGCTTATGTACGATCAGAGGAGCTAAGGGCTAAATCAGTTATATTCGATAGCTGTATGACTCACTCAGGATATAATATGACTTCAGGACTGTTGACCAGGCATGCAGATGAAGCAACAATTTTAAAAGAATTAAGTAAGAAGTATATATTTATTCCGAAACGTACGACTCCATTTGAAAACGTATATACCTATCCTAAAAACATTATTGAAGACAACGACTGGAAAAGCAAATATAATATCTTAGATGATCTAAAGAAACAAGAAAAAGAGCCTGTTTCAGATACTGTAGTACCTCAAAATAAAGTAACTTTTTTTAGTTCTGAAAAGGATTCAGAATCAACTAATCGCAACAAACCGCTCCATAACTTAGACAATAATTCTAGTCCGTCCGACGAACAAACGGCTAATAAACTTAACAATTTAACTGATACAAATGAGTTACATACATTTTCTACAGACCAGAGAAATGAGGTAAATGACAATGCAAATGTTGAAGTTGCTGATATCAACAAACAAGTGGGGGAGGAAAACAATATTCTCTTGGAAACTACACCTATGTTGTCAGATGCTACCTTGAAAATTGAAGCAACTGAGCCTGTTTACGACAAACATGAAACCGATCATATACAAGAAATAAATCAAACTCAAAAGGGAAACGATAATGAAGAACAAGAAAATTATAAAGGTAATAACAGCAATAATATAATCCAAATAACTCAGAATGCTAGTAACGACTCGTATATAAACAATGAAGGAAACATTAGAAATCAAATTGAGTATCAAGAAAATATAAATCAATCAAATTATAATCAATTAATACCCGAAAGTAATGAATATATAGCCATCGAGAATGTTAGAAACGCTTCGTTGAATAATTATGAACCAATAGCGATTGATGAAAAACCCGAGGAAACTAAAGCGGTAGAAGTTGTAAAAGAAAATGTAAACATAAATGAAACTGTTGCGAACAACGACGTTGTTAGCATAATACAGGATATAAAATCGACAGATCAAGTCGAATTATATGATAGCAAAGGCAATGAGGCCGACGGCCAAGTTGAACTGAACCAAATTCCGCATGACTCCGCACTTTACCAACCTACTCCAGAAAACATCGAAGCTGTTATTGAAAATACCGTACACACAGAGCCTGTGAATCATGAAACTGAAATTAATGCATTTGAAGCTGAGCAGCAAGACATGTTTTATTCTGAACAAGCTGGCGATGAAACTTATGAGTACAATCAGGAAGATAGTAATATTGGAGAGTATCCCACGGAAGATTATGGACATAGTGACCAGTATGCTTATTACGATGGAGCTCAACAAGAACAAGCATATGCAACCAATATTAATGAGCATGAGGAATCTACAGAGCGCTACGATCCACATTATAACGAGCAATACCAAACATCGTATGAAAATCAAAATCTAAATAATACAGTTGATTATGACAATCCTAATGTTGTATATGATCAGCAGCAATTTCAAGATGAAACCTATGAACACGCACAATCTGAGAATGTCGTCGATTATGATAACCAAGACGATTCAAAATTATATCAACAACAAAACTTAAGCAATGAATACGATAATGAGGTGCAAGAAAACCTTTTACCTGAAGATAATCAAATGCATAACCAACATCTATATATTGAACAAACCGACGCACAGGAAAATATTGAACAGCAACTTGCAATGGAGGAAGGTTACATAGAAAATGTACCAGTAAACGCTGATCAAATTCAAAAAGATGATAAAGATGAAGTTGACAAAGAAGTAATCACAACTAATACAGAACAAACACATGACCCTAAACGTTCTTGAATTAAAAAAAATTTAACACTAACTGGCTAAAAGTATTGACATGTGATTTATTTATAATCACAGTGTTGATTCATTATTAAACTATAATATGTCATTCAGTTTTTATTTAATTATTCCTGACTCCTTTTGTTTCAATGTCCAAATTTGTTTGTTTTATGGTTCTGATATCTATACATAATACATAAGTATGTCTGTTCCGTTCAAAACTCATGTTAAAGTTATGCTGTTAGTGTTGATGATTAGTTAGTAAAGCTTCGTAATAAAAAACATTTGCTCAAAATTAAACATTAAATTAAAGTTTGAAAATACAAAATGGGAAGAATGGATAATGGTTAATTTAAATAACTTAGTAAATTAAAATGCTGTAATATAACTTTTCATGTCTATAAATCTACAAAATACAGTATGCTTCAGATTATTGAGCGAGGGGCATTTGTTCTAATATGGCAGCTTGTTCTGGAATAAGTGGCTCCCGAGGTTTTTTCCAATGGAAATCAACAGATGGAATCCTATCCAAACCAGTTGCCCAATGATGAATTCGACATCTTACTTTCACTTCCTCGGTGTTATTTATCTGCAATAAAAACAATAGATATTCCCTCAGTAAAAACATCTTAAAACCATTACCACAGCGATAATTTGATCAACTGAAGATAAAACTTTGTTTTGAGTACTACTACTAATGAACTACATCAATGACTGGATAACTTGAGGTATTGTCTCATCCAGTTAAATGTTCTAGGATATAATTTCATTCTGAAAATTACATATAAAAATGTCACTACCAACCTTTACTGTAACAAAGAATTCTTTTTCTTGCAATGATAGATCAGGGCCTTTAATTTCAATAGGTGGCATGGTTATGGTGTGTTCAGGAACCACATATCCTGCTTTGCGAAAGGAAGTTCTCACGTGCCAAGGCTCTAGGGTCCATGGCTCTAATTTGTTCATAGTTATTTGTAATACTAATCGTGAGAGACAGTTCATTGTCTGAAACCATATTCAAAAAATGAACCAAAAACAGAAAAAAATATCTTAAATTACTTTGTGAAAAACTATCATTAAATATAGTGGTCCGAATAATGTAGCCCTTATTCATATAAAAACCTTAACATCAAATTAAAGTTTTGTCTATGAATGATACATTAAAATATATTTAACTGTCATCGTCATAAGTTTAGGAGGTGGATTTTAGAGTACCGAAGGCATTGTAGTGAGCTTTCTAAGTTTATTGGTTTATGTCCAAATATGCTAAAAAATACAACATAATTCAAATGTTGTTCATATATTTTGCAGAATACAAAAATTTTAGAGTTCTTGTACAAAACACAGTCTAATCCTTTCATGGGATGGACACTTACACTCGCAGATCTTTTTTTACACACATATAATAACTTCAGAGTTGGAAATATAATATTATGGTCTAAAAATAGATATGTATATCAATAACATAAAAACATATATTTATACATACACGCTGCACATACGGTGAGCTGAATAATTTCTCTTCCTTTGGCTTGGATTCGTCTGTTTTATACTTTGCTATGTTTTCAGGACTAGCATAAACAGCCAAACCAGGCAACAGATAATGCTGGTAAGCATGATTGGGATGTAATGAGAGCACATGGCCTGTATCCCCCACACCTAGAAATCATTGTTTAATACATATGTAGCTGTATGCCATTATATAGAGTATTTGAATTGTAATTCATAATTTACTTTAATTAAATATGTCATCTGATTTTGTCTAATTCTCTGTAGTATCCCTCTTAATGTAGTCTTAGATAAAATGGGTTCTGGTAAGATCTCAAGTGTGATTAATTTTAAAATGTACATGTGAAATACAGCACAATGAAGCCCTAACTTCAAGACCAGTAGTCGTGGGTTCAATTCCCATAGAAAGTGACAAGCGCATTTGTTTGTTCTGTGTCTGGATGTAATAAAAAATTCTTTGTATGTATTATTATGTATGTATATAACTATGTATGTTTATCTGCTGTCCAGTTACTATATTACAGGCATTTAATTGATTCATTTGGAATCAGATACCCATGTGTGGAATTATTGTCAGTTATTATTAAATTATTAACCATATTTTACACCAACATAATGGTAGCCTAGAATACCAGCGAATCTCACTTGATTTAGGGTACTAATACACCATACAAATGATTGGGGATTAGTAATTTTGAAAATAGTGCTCTGATGGCCCATGTGCTATAGTATCATTATCACTAAATTTCATGCACCATATTACATTTTGAAGAAGTTACAACTGCACCACTTAGATTCCTAGCAGTCTTCAACAGATTTCCATCCAGAGTTTTTAACATTGCACATGCAAGTAGTAGAATGAATTTTGCATTGTTTGCTGCCAGTTAAAAATACGACATTATATATTGATTCTTCAACAGAAACTTTGAAAGATACCTTCAAGGAGAATGCAAGAAAATGGAGTCTAATATAAAATAATGAAGTACTGTTTTGCAACAACTTTTTTGTATTAAATTATTTACCTTCAACGAACTGATTTAAAATTATTTTCATATCTGGTTTTTTTGATATATTAGTGTCTTCAACCAAATCGTAAACGAAATGTCTTCCTCTTAGTTTGCTAGGCTTGCCGCCTTTTTTGTGCAGTGGTGGTGGCCATCGGCGTTTCAATATAAAAGTATTCTGAAACCAATGATTATATTATGACTACGCTATGTTTTTTTATTTCACCAATATTATATTTACTCTACTTACTCTGGTCTGTTGGTTTAACACAGTAGTACCAGATAGTGTTATTAATTTGAATACTTTATTTAGACTCAACATAGTAATTTCAGTGTAAATGGTATTTGTATGATCAAGTCTTCAATTCTATTATATTCTCGATCAGATTTTATATTCTCGGATGTTTAGTTTTTCAGCTTTTCACTTTTTGTCGTTTCCCATTTCACTCTTTGCTTTTGGAGGTGAGGTTAGGGTTGGGATTTGTGACATATGACTGTCAATATTCTTTTGTAATACTAGCCTCTCGATGCATACAGCCAAAGTAACTTTTCAATGTTTTTTTATTCCTTTAATATTAAATTATAATTTAATTTCAATATTCAATTATGACTAAATTTTATAATTTGACATATTTAAATAGTATTATTAATCTAATTTCATAAAGTTTGCATGGCTGTAAGAAATTTATTAAAGGCTTACGTAGTGCTTGGCAGAAATGAAGTACCTAATTATTGATTTAAAAAAACTGAGAATTTTCGTCGTAGGTAGGCTCGACTGCTCGAGCGTTCGCTTCCATGTTGATTTCTTTACGACGTACCGAATACTTATCGTTTTCAAATTTGACTGAAACTTAATTAATTGCTCAGTTGATTGCTGGTTCAGTGAACATAATAGACGTTGATTTTTTTGGAAAACAATGGACGACGACAATAGTTCTGATATACAGGCAAGTTGAGAAATAGGTTATATATAAAACTCATCCTGATACAAATTAACTTGTTTTAATATAACAGTTATTTGGTTTTTAGAAATGTCTGCCAGGTGAACATATGGATACTGATGAGGGTCCTTTGATTAACGAGAACTCGAATGGGTTATCACATTTGCTGACCGAGGGAGAGTTCAACAGTGTGGAGGCGGGGGTGGACGAGTCGTCAACATCGAATCAAGGTTTTCTGAATGCGGTGGAATTATCAGCGAGTAGCGTAGGGGACTACTTGGAGAGCAATGCGTCCGGGTTTAATGCCGACTCGTTTGACGTAGGCGATAATGCTGTAACGTTCCCTAGCGATAGTTTGAATAACGTGATATCTGACGGCGACTCGCGGCTTAGTGATTCTGTATATAAAAATACTACCTCTGATACTGATGGTGATTTTACAGAGGTTAAATCAAAACTGGATACTGATTATGAGCAGGACAGTGTGAGTGAAATGTCGAATGATGGGGGCCTCTTGATGCAAACCAGTGATGCAGTAAAGGTAACCTTGGTTTTACCGCTTACTAGGAATACGAAATATTTGGTCAACATTTTTGTTGTTCTAATGCTGTGAATAATACAAAGCTAACCTATCTGGTAGTGGATACTAAAGTGTGCACTGCTGGCATTTCGGCAGGTACTGGTGATAACATCAATGTCAATATTATAGCGTAATTTGTTGGAATTGTGGGGACTAAGATAAAATACAAAAACAATTTACAGGAGGCAAACAAAGAAATATCTGACTTTAATAAGGATATTAGGGAGGTTTTGACCCCCTTGGAGGATACAGAAAAATTTAACACTACAATGGAAGCTGAAGACCCTGGTAATGCGGTGGAAATGATGGATGAACTGGAGCCTACTAAAAAAGAAAATTTTGATTTTTCAGAAGATAAGGTATGAATTAACACACATAAGGTGTAACTATACACATGTACTAATAGAAATGCACACACACACACATATATATATATACAACCTTAATGTAACAACCCTCAATATAGTGATTTCCTCGATTTAACGAATTTCTCGAAACCCCCTAGAACTGCCCGCAAGAGCTAATATTGAATATGCCTCACCTCAATTTAACAAATTACTTGATATAATGAACATTCACTTGGTCCCTTGCAATTTGTTATACCGAGGTTGCACTGTGTATATATTTTATTACTTCACTTTATTATCATTACCCTACTCTGCCTCGCAGCGAATTGGCTCCAGTACAGTTCTGCTATTATGCTTTCTAAAATATATGTTTATGTAAAATGTTTTTTTTATGTATATAAATTGTCTATAGGTCATAATGAAGCTGGAGTTCAATAGGTCTGTCACAAAAGACAGTTGTAACCGCCAAGAAGAGTTAGTAGATACAAGTAATGACAGTACAAAGGAGGTAATTATATGTTGTTATACTAGTGATTTCATTTTAAATGTATTTGAGCTGTCAGGGGAATTTTGTATGCTTTTTATTATGACAAGTAGACACCTGAAATTTTAGATTCATTTTGATGGTTAACAAAAGAAAAATGTGCTTATTACCTTTTTGGAAATACAATTTTTACCCTAACCAAATTTGTGGAAAAAACTTAGTATGCATATATAAGTCCACTAGTGGTATTCAGTGTTTTTATATGATATGGTATTTGCAGTAACTGAAAAAACAAAAAATAGGTCCTAGTACTATGAGTCTTCATTAAATTTATAAATGCTTTATACCACCATAAAATCACCCTTGCATCATAATTTGATTATCCTTAGGAAAACATCTGCTTTTGTGCTGTTAAAAACATATACCATGGATGGTGATACTTTTAATACTGTTTGTAGGTTAAAAATGAACCTCTGGACGAGGACATCTCTGAGGAGGGTCAAAATTTGTCAGAAATTAAATATGAGGTAATTATGTTTCTATTTGATAATTTGCTTTTGGAGGTGTATTACTAATCGTATTACATAGCTGCAAAATATTGTATATTGTATTGTGATGGTTAATATCGAGGCTTTTGAAATTTTTACATGATCAAGTAATCATATAGTTCCGCAAA
>DWUN01000063.1:0-34626 GCA_018249975.1 Passova gellias
GGTACATTCGAAGACAAAAAGAAATGACTAGGTACTTTTAATGTAATCATGACCAAATCAACAATAATAACAAAAAAGGTACCTACCGGAAATATAATAAGGAAAAAATGTGTTTATTCTAAACAAAAACAATTTTTTTTCTTGTGATTAGATCCTACCGTACAACATTCAAACTGTTTTATATACTATTTATTGTATGACAAAACATCAAACATAAACTCTAAATACCTATATCCACGTAAATAAAAATGTAATTCATAAAGCCTTACTTATACTTACTTATTTTGTTTATAAGTCCTTAACTAACCCTGCAAATGGTTGTCTGTTTTTTATGGAAAAGTTTCCTATTAAATAGTTCCATTATGTTCAAATCGTTTTTCATTAATAGTATTTCTTTGTTATTAACATTTCGTTTAATATTAAATATTGATTATTGTGGGGTGATTGCACTTGTCACAGGTAGGGTACTCGACATAAAGATTTTCACTAATATTGCCCTAATTAATATATTAAGCAGTCAAATCTGATAGTATCTACTCATATAACTTTAATTTACCTAATGTAAAAGTGACAATAATCTCTTAGACAACAAATTACATATTTATTTTACATCATTGTGATACACTTAAACCGAAACTTAGCTGTTACTTAAGGCTTCTGATTTGAACAGTTTTATAGCATGAGAGTTAGGTTAAGAACCACTAAACTTATGTAAAACACACTATATGTTGCTTTGCGGTCTCGGCCCTGAGCGCCGAGCATCGGATGGCTGATATCTTGAAAATAATCAGTGTTCGCGACATTCAAAGCTCCTCACAAGTACACATTCCGCCTAACGCACTTATGATTATTCCATGTTTTTATCTTTGCGAGCTGCGGTGTCGTTAGTGGTGATGCGCGACGCTGTGCGCGGCGAGCGCGGGGCGAGGCGCGCGGGTCGCGGGGGACGTGCGCGCGCGGGCTGGGCGGGGCCGCGCTCGGTGCCGCCCCGCACGCTCCCATGGCCGGCGGTGGAGGGGCGCCCGGGCCCCCGTCCTCTATTTACTCTTTCAATCAGTGCGAGTGTTTGCCCCTGGCCGGCGTGCACGCGCGGGTGATGCGCTAGCCATGATCTCGCAGAAGCTATCGTACGGCGACGTGCCGACGTCCGCGTCGCTGTCCTCGCTGTCGCCGGGACTGGCGCCGCCCTACGTGAATGGCATGGGCTGCATGCCCTCGCAGCCCTATCCGAATCTGTACTCCAACAATATGGTCGCGGGAGGTTCGTGCATGGGATCCCCGGGCGTGGGCTACTCGCCGCCCAGCACCATGGCGTCCTGCATGGGCGGCGGCGGCGCGGTGCCGTATGGCGCTTTGCCACGGGAGCAGGAAGCGGCATCGCCCACCTCAGCATTGCAGCGGGCGCGCAACGACAAGACCTACAGACGTTCCTACACGCACGCGAAGCCGCCCTACTCGTACATATCGCTCATCACAATGGCCATACAAAACAACCCTTCGCGAATGCTGACCCTCTCGGAAATCTACCAGTTCATCATGGATCTATTCCCATTTTACAGACAGAATCAGCAGCGTTGGCAAAACTCGATTCGACATTCGTTGTCGTTCAACGACTGTTTCGTGAAGGTGCCGCGAACGCCGGACAAGCCCGGCAAAGGATCATTCTGGACGCTACACCCGGATAGCGGAAATATGTTTGAGAATGGATGTTTTTTGAGGCGGCAAAAGCGCTTTAAGGACGAGAAGAAAGAGTCCATCAGGCAAGCGCAGAAAGCGGCGCACACACACGGCCACCACGGCGGCTCGCATGATAAGCGAGAACATTCGCATGAGAAGTCGGCCGGTGCCGCGGGCCCCGGAGAAGAGAAAGAGATGCGCGACGAGCTCCTGGCTCAGCTGCACGCGGCGCCTGAGCTGTGCCTGCCCGAGCACACGCCGCTCGCCCTCGAGCACTACGCTCAACTGAAGCAGGAGCCCACTGGCTACGCGCCCGCGCCGCACCCGTTCAGCATCACGCGGCTGCTGCCCGGCGCCGACACCAAGACCGACCTGAAGATGTACGACGTGAACTACGGGTACGGCCACGCGCCCGCGGACAACTACTACCAGTCGCCGCTGTACCACCACCACCACGCGCATCCGCAGCCGCCCTTGTGACAGTATCCGCTGGCGTAGGCGCTGCGCCGCACCCCGAGCGCGCCCTGGCCGCGCCGCGGGTAAGTGCTTCGCCCGCCCTCGCCGACGGCGTCCGACGTCCCTCTCGATGGTTTAAATCTCATTAAACTTAATACTTTTGGACTCCACGTGAGCGTGATTTGTGTTCTTGTGATATCGTAGGCGGCATCGCTCGTCCCGGGGCTTGTATATGGTTTATGTAAATATTTGCTATGATTTTAAAGAGTCGTTTATGTGCGAATTTTAGTAGGTAGATATTGGTGGCACCGCGGACGACCCGCCCCGGGCGGGCGGCGGCCGCACAGATAGGCCTAAATTGAGTGTGGGACTCTCGCGGAAGTGTCCTTTCCAGTCCCCGTATTATTCCTATACCAACTCTTATTGGATTGTTTAAATGTATAATTCCATTTATTTATTGCTTTTATCCATATATATTGGATTGAAATAATTTGCTTCTTATAGCATTTACGCGTGACAAGCTCACATTCCACTATGTACAATATTTCATATCTTTTAAAATTTTATAATATTAATAACAATAAAGTCTCTATATTTTTAACAAAAGAAACGAGAAAATGTAGAGCTTTATTATTGTGATTCCCGCCTAAAGTAACAGCAAAATTGTGACATAACACGCTAAGTAATCGCAGTCGTAATGCGATCAATACGATACCGTTATCGCGCTATCGATGCCACCGATAATGATTGTTTATTTGCAGGGAGCGCGTTGAAATCTTTTGTTTAGTTAAGTAAACAACAAACTCTATTTCAATAATTGCTATGTCATCGCTGTTCAAGTTGTTGACTGGTTTAATGAAATAATTGATGATTTTTACATTCTTTTAATTAAAACAATAGCCACAATCTTCTGTTAAATAAATTTCCTTTTTACATATTTGCTAATTTGAAACCAACGACTACATCATAGTCTTAACGTGCCATTAATTAATTAAATGGGAAATATGACCAAAAAGGGTTGGTATAAGAATTTGTGTAAAAGGTGACGTCATATCGTGGACCGAACAGTGCAATGTCGTTTGTGTAACAAATGTGTATAAAATAAATATAAATTAATTACATAGATAGGTGAAATGGAATTACAGTCCTGTCGACAATCGCATTTAGGAGTGTAGATAACTTTTGTACATATAGACATAAGATAAATATATAATGACTTCTAAATAATGGTGTTTGGTGTAAGATAGGTACCTATCTACGCTTTTCTACATTCCAATTAAATATATATTTATATGCAAGTTTCAATTTAGCATTTAAATACATTTATAAATATATTTGGCAAGCGTATAACAAAAATGTACGAATAAAAAATCTTTTAATCAATTAGACGTCGTATTACAATCTAAAAATACATAAAAAACATTATATAACATTTGAAAACCAACATATTAGATGTTATATCTAATTCTTAACTAATAGGTATTATAATTTGCAAAATAAATTCTATTGTTGAAATTTAATTCAATCTTTATTTAATTTTCACATCAAGTTCATTGTGTGCGGTAGATATGAAAACAGGCTTATTAATTTGATTTTAAATAATGGATCATAAACCATTTATTTTTATCAAACTTTGCTAAATTCTATTATTCATCGTATGTGTCGTATATTGAGAGGTTATATTTATGGTCTAATTGCGTGTAGGCCTCCTTAGATCGCAGCTTGCAATTAATGTCAGTTTTTTGACCTTTTCCTACTAACGGATTTTTCAGCTTGTTCATTAAAAGAGACAAAAAATATATTACATGTAGCATTTTGAGTAAATTTAACTAGAACACAATTTTTGTACTACAAATTAGTTTTTAGTCATAATATTTCTCGATTATATTTCATAAATCATAATGTCACGCGCTTCTAACATGTGTTATGTGTGACAATTCCCTTGAATTATACGTAATTTTGCTCGAAAACCTTGTCGCGACTGACCTTTAGACTTGTCAAGACCGCTTCTCAGCGCTATTATGCTCATATTGTCTATTTCGCTTACTACCAATAGGTGTGCGATAGGCTATGAAATATATACTCGCTTGTTAATAACCCTAGGTAGCCTGTACATCAACCTTGGGAAAAAAATGTTTAACGTTTACAAATATATATAAATTTCAAATAATGACGGTAGAAATATATATAAATTTCAAATAATGACGTTTGAAATAGTGGACAATATACATATGTATATAGACTCGTTTTCTTATACGGATTACATTCGTTGCAGAGGTCTTTACCTGCTTTGCTATTTAACTGTCAGTTTTGTCGTCATAGTTTGTGAATAGATATAAAAATACACATGAAACCAACGCGCACATAAGTTTTTATTTAAGCATTCAAATGTAGGAAGTAAGTTAGATAAATTTAAAGTTATCCAAATTATGATATATGCAATATTATCATTAGTTCTACATTTCAATGATTAAATACGGTTACTGTTTTTTTTTAATTTTTGGAAATTGTGTTAAAAGAATGGCGTTACGATCTTTTCGTATTTGTACAGTTTTAAAATTAAAAAGAAAGAACGAAATCCATTTCGTGACTTTAGATTTTACCAGACACCTGCCTAGACTTGTAAAGATAAATTGCAGCGCTTAATTTTACACTTAATTTCGCCTTATTTATTTTATCGAGTCCGAATTTAAATACAGTTTTTTAATAAAGCTTAACGTTTTTTAAGAAACGATATTGCGAAATACGATTTTTCCAATAGGTTTTTATTATTTAATAATTATACGTTTGCCAAATAAAGCTTCGAGAATACTGTATTTATAATTAACACGTTTTAGTGCTAAATTTATTCTTGTAGCTATAAATACATATTAATGTCACATTACTCGAATCTAGATAGGTTACTTATAAAATCATCTGTTAGTTCCAGAGTTAATAAAATAAGTTTACAAAATTTTTTCAGTGGTTTCATTGATGTCATCAACAATTAGAATATGTGCAATATCTTTTTATATATTGTTATTTCTGTATATATAAGTGGACATTATTATTCATGGTAACAAATGAAATTCCTTACCTAAACTATTGAACAAAAGGAGTTTAGTATGAATTAAAATTAGACCATTTTAATTAATAGGAACGGAAAGATACTAATATAATTAATATATTTGTTGAATTTCAACAAAACACAGTGTTAAGATTTCATATGTATTATTTTCGGATTAATCAATTAAATTGATATTAAACAACTCAGTTGAAGGTTCAAATAATACGTTTGTTAGTTAATTTTTTTAAGGATGAAGGACCCATTGATGAAATTATTAACTATGAAGAGTCTCGCCTACAAAAACGTCAAGCCGATATAACGTTTGGAATTTCCCGCTTCCAACGAATATTATTTAAGTGTAGTAAAATAACAAAACAATAATTAGGACCGGGAAGTAATTAGATGTAATTCTCAACCCTTTCCCGAACAAAGCGACAGCCTACCTGCGGCGCGAGCCACAGTGTAGTAATTTGACAAAAAATTAAAAAACACTCATAGAGTCACTTTTACTGCGAGATAATTTCACTTTTGTCGGCATTGCGCAACACCGCCGCCGACAGGCTATCTACAATAACCTCTATAAAGCTATAAAGTAACACAAAAGGGTTAACACAACGCTGGTGTTAATTTCTTTTAAGAAATCAGCGAAACTGCACACTGACATACAAAAATGCAACACACATGTATAATATATGTATGTTTACATGTTATTCGTTGACAAGGAAACGTGTATGCCCATAAAATAAGTCTTAGTCACGTCTAAATATGTTTCCTATATGTAATCGGGTTTCTTTATTAACTGATGATAATATCGCATCTCCGTTAATGATGTTGTTAACTCTACAATAATGTTTAATCTCAATAATTTATTCGATTATTCGGTTATTCGATCAACAGGCAAATAATGGCTGTTTATTTTATTTATTAGTTATGTTTGGAGTGAATTAATTTACCAATATTTATAACGAAAGATTCAAGAGGTTTAATATAAAACATGTAATAATGTTATCTTACGAGTAGGTTTACTTAGAAACGACATCTGATCCCAATTTAGGCGGAACCTGTGCTATGCTAACTTAACAGCTATATAATATCTATGTATAAAATATTGAAATTTGAAATATGTACCTACTTGTATAGAAAATAATGCTTTATTATTTTTCGTATTTCTTATGTTTTAAAGGCTTTACTTTTATAAAACAAATGTAGAGTTTGTGCGATTTGGATAAAATATCATGTGATACTTCGTGTGAGAAAAGCTGTGAATCACTCAATGAAGACAATCTTTTAAGCGTTTTTTTTTTTCTTATGAATCGCTTCGAGAATAACGCCGCGGGTGGTTTACAGCCTCCATAAAACTAACCACTGCACCTGACCCACTGTCCGTCTCTACATTCACAGGGACGCAACTCCATTGATTCATTTGAATTTAATTCAAATTATATTCATTATCGATAAATTTTTTATAGGTTTTCTTTCAATCATGCTTAACTTTCATGCTTTATATAATATTTTAATGTAGTTTAACTTAGAACCTTAAAGTTAACATTAAATTGGTCGTGATAAACTTTGTTGGACCAGTCTATGTAAGTAACTAAGATCTTTGACTAAGAAATATATAATATTATTCGTATATTAATATTCTTTTAGTATATTGACTAGCTACCAGTACGCTATATAGAGTTCCAAACGAATATCAAGTTTTAGAGATCTGTTCCATTTGTGATCTTACTTATCTTTGTATACATCTATAATGTCTCGAACACGGAAACCTAGTAGCTCTACTTTGTAGCGTTATATATATATATATATATATATATATGTGTGTGTAACGAATAGCATTATTTGAACAGAGCATTATAAATATAATAATTTGGATTTGAAACATTGATAACTATTTAGAACATTACAATGGTATCTCATTTCTTGGAAACAATGGAAACGTATGCAACAGTGTGTGGGCGAATCGTTTTATTGTTCGTTTATTTATTTTATATGTCACTCTATTCAGCTTGTTACCGGGAGGCTACCGGGCACCTCCTCAAACACTGATAACGACCATTCAAAGACTTTACAAGTCATCAAATTCAATCACCAAGTTATAAAATAAGTTACATGTAACGATTGAAATGAAACCATCTCTATTACAACAGTTTAAGCGATATAAAGATTAACATGCATTCGATGCACGGCAAACGTAAATTTGTTTGACCGGGAGTTTTATAGTGAATCACTTGAGATTTTAAACTTTTTTTCGGTCGTCCGTGTCCGATGTTGTGTTTTCGTTTTGTAAAGCTTTTTGTGTGGATGCGTGTGATATTATGTCAGCGAGGCCTCGTGTCGATCTTTTGTGTGTATTGTACGGTGATAATAAAAATAAAACACTTTCTTTGTTCGATGTAACGGTTGTGAGAATGATTCTCGCGGTCACTAGCCGATTGTGGTTAATTTCTTTCTTTAAATTATCATTCATTTATTTATTTATTTTCTACTCATTTGAAGTTACAAAAGCAACTTGATTGGTGTCTGTGGTAAAAGCTATTCGGTTGTTACAAACTGCGCCGTGTACGTACTACATAGAAGTATTGATAGCACAGTGCCAAACAGAGGTCTAAGATTCGAATGTCTCACAGGGAACTGTGTCTTTACAAAATTACCTGAATTGTTAACATAACACCACAAAGAGAGTACAGAGAACATGTGTATCCAAAAAGCGAAACGTGAAGACGTTGATGGGATGACAATAAAGTAAATAGTTATTACTTAGTTCTTTACGTTCTGGTTTGAATGAAGGTGCCTATAGACGAATATCAGACAAATATTTTACATTCAAAAAGTTTTCTTTAACAAGAATCCTGCGACTAATATTAGCTATGCCATATTTGATGGTGTATATTTTCTCTCCTGTTACATAAGTTTGCAACTAACTTTTGTGGGTTTAAAAAAGTCCTTTTTAGAGGCAACACACCCTGAGGATGCTAGGAGGACGCTAGGTGTCGGGGCAAAACACGTGTCGGTTTTATATATGATGTTGTATATTATTTTGAATTTGCATGTGTTATTGGGGGAGAGAGAATATACACCATCATATGTTATATTCGAAGATTGCAAAATCATTGCAATATAAAATCAGCTATTCATTATATCTATTTCCACTTTAAAATACAAAGAACAACAAATTCTGTGTGTATTGTGAAAATCATGCATGACTTGCAAATATCTGGGACCGTTAGCTAACGTTGCCTACGTCACGTGGGCTCTTGGCCTCGAGTCATTGGATACAAATCAATTATTATTATTATTAAAAAATATGTATATTAAGATGTCATAACACCAACGCTTTGCGGTGAAATGCAAGCAAGTAGTCCGTTGATGCAGTATAAAATGTACAATGGACAATATTTCATCACTATCACTACATAGTATAAAACAAAGTCGCTTGTCGCTGTCTGTCCTTATGTATGCTTAGATCTTTAAAACCACGCAACGGATATTGCTGCAGTTTTTTTAGTAGATAGAGTGATTCAAGAGAAAGGTTTATATGCATAATAACATCGATTATATAGTAGAGAAATACTGTTATAATTTATATGACAGAACAACGTTTGCCGAGTCAGCTAGTTATCAATAAAAACAGATTTTCAGTATATTCATTCTTCAGCATCATTAACTCTTTTATCGCCTTAATGTCAAACAAGTGTCTCCTCTTCAATTCACCATTGTTAAAGTCTACCACGATTGCCAAGTGCTAAGATACGTAGATTTTAGGAGCATTATGAAAAATCATATTTATCTAATGTGTGCTTGGTTCTTCTTGATATTTATATCCATTGTTACGATGAGTATTATTTTATCTTACAAGGAAGTCACAAAACAATAAAACACAAACCATGTAAAAAAATCCGAATTTATTCAAAAAATCTTAAGTTATTATAACTTATACCTTTTAATTGTAACTGCCTTTTTTGTACAGAAATATTAAAGATTGAAATGGAATGTTTTTTGTTTAATATTCAAAACAAGCGTAATAATTTCGACGTTTTTTTGTCTATAGGTATACTCGTATGTATGGTCTTAAATATGTTCATTTAGTAACTACTTTTATTATAATTGTTTTATATTTGCAAGCTGAGATTTAATAGGAAATATTATGTAGAATCTTCTTTGGTGGAAAAAAATGATGTAGATATTAAATACAATATCAAAATTAATCAACGTACATATCTTCTGTGTCATATTCCGGTAGAAACACATGTTATCAAGCTAAAACAAATTTCGATGTAAATATAACTACATACAAATTTGTATGAATAGTAAAGAGGAACCGTAGAGAATACATTATCTTCGCTTGCATTATCTCGGTTTTTAATTAAATTCGACAAATTTCACGTACCGTTTCTGGCAGAAAATAGCAGAGTGACTGAAGTAAATTTATGTTTGTAATTTCAAAAATTAATTTGAGTTCAGTAGAGATTTAATTAATTGTCACACATTTTTATAGTCAATAGCCAAAGAAGTCCAGCTGTCAGGTTTTACTACAACAATTAACAACAGTTGAAAGTCACTGTTTCCGTCGTGTATGGCTTACTACGTCACGTACCATCTCACCTTACGATGGTATTTTCGGCATGGGTCCCTTATATCAATTTGTGAAATCTTTTATCGTGACAGCGGCGGCGGCGACGTACTCGTAGAATTGAAATCTATTTGTTGAACAAACAACATCCATCAGGGAACGGCACTTAGCCGTATTGCCGCTACCCTGCATCTGTTATATTATGTTTTACATAATTCGTCAAACGTACTGGTAACATAACAGATTATATGATAAAACATTTTTGATGTACAAATTCTGTGAGATTTTTAATTTTTGTATATTACTTGTACAATTTTGTAACTTTGTTTTGTAATACACATTATGTTATTTTACATACTGTTATAATACGTGAATACTTATTTAAATTACGGAAGAGTTTGAACTAGAATCAATTCAAAGAAATTTAATGACTGTTTCAATAAATGATTCATGAAACTGTAACTGTGATTGGATTTTGAAAATTCTCCAACTGCAGCCTGGCATTTGATAACTCTTACAGAATGAGAATTGGAGAGAATTATTGACAATTTTTTAAGTTATGCGAGATAAAGTTTGATTTACTTTTTTAGTACGTATGTATCTGACCCCTGAAAATAATGTACATAAAAAATTGTAGCAAGTCTTTACTGGCATTACAACATAGTACATACAGTAAAATTTATATGGTACATTGTGATCTAAGTATAATGGTCACTAAGTGACCACATGTATTGACCACATTGTCTCGGATTTCCTACCGTAACCAATATAATGAAGAATAAATAACTTCACAGTTACTTAGGTACACAAGAGCTTGAATAATATTAAATAAATATGTTTCAAATATATGTAATAGAATAATTTTCGATCAAATATAATCTGTGTTAGGTAGGCTATTCCAAATTGTTTTATGTAGCGGTTCATAAGCGGCTGTCCCCATCGTCCACTCATGATTTATGAGTCATCGGCGATATTGATCCACCTAAGGAAAATATCAAAGATATCACGTTTCTATATTTTAAAATGGAGTGAAATAATTTTGTATGTAAAATGATGATGATCAAATTATCCTATCTTCCTATTTAGTAGAAAAAGGAAAATATTATTGAACACTTTACGTTCACATCACTGTACGTTTTTCATCACTATACCTATTGTGTACCAAGTGTTTCTATATTAGACGATATAATTGATCAGTTTATTTACACTACAAAGGTTTCACAGTAATTGGCAAGGTTGTGTATACGCTGTATCGTGTATGTCTGTTTACGAACTGTCTAATTGTCCACTCAATCATACCACTTAGCTTCGGACGATCGCTGGCTGCAGCGAAGTGCATTGACCTTACCGGCGGCCATTTTGTGTTATTCTAATTATTGTGTCAGACGTTCGAAAATCGAATTTGGTAGTTTTGAAAGGTTGAATGATGATGCCAATGTTTAGAGTTTCTTAAGTTCTACATTTAAGATTATCTATATCTTTATAATGTACCTAAGATATCGTAATAGAAGTACAGTTTTATAAGTTAATTAAGCATATTACAGCCAGTAACATCTTTAACCTAGCTTTAAAATCATTCGAGTGACCAAAGTAAACATAATGTGTAACCAACGTTCATAACATTTATATATAAACAAACAAACGTATCTATTATCTAAACAGTTGTTTGACAATCGTAAGCAATGGATAGCAGTTAATTGAATGAGTACCTATGACTTATCGCGGTTCGATGTCTCGAATGACTTAAGACATCATTTCGGTTGCTTTTTCAACAAACAATACAACATCCAAACTCAATATTTGAACGTCTTATTAGTGTTGATTGAACACCTACTCGAAATGTAGCAAATCATCAAAACAAAGCCTGTATTTATTATTGACAGTTAACATCAAAATTTGAATCGATAACGTTCGCAAACACGAAATATTCGATGGCGTTTATTTCTTTGATATAGCAGCATATTTCCGTTGCGAGTCATAACTGATACTGTTAAGGCGTCGCTGTGCGACGGTTGAGTAATGCAGTCACATCGCATGTGTGTTAAGGAAACGTGAAATAAGCTTGAGTAACAATTTGGAACGTGAAGATATGGGTGCTAAAATGTTACGTGCCTTTTCCAAGAAACGGTCGACAAAAAATCTAGCGTCCATTTATCGCGACCAGAGACGTACTTACTTGTCATCGCCGCAATAGCTTAGATAATATGCAGCGGCTAGATAATGGCCAAAATTATATAGAACATATCATAAAAATTATAGTATGCATATAATTATGTATGTATTTTATGCTCTTAAATGTTAGACTTATTTTAAAAGTATGATGAATTTACATGGGATTTTTGATGGAGCCGATAGGATCTGTTTGTTAGAACGCAGTTTAAATTGCGATCGACCACACTAATAATGTTTAATAAAAAACACTGTGTTATTATATCAGTGTGATAAAATATCAGTGAGTGGAAAACGCGCGTTCACTTTTTGTACTGTCGCCGGTCGTATTTGCTTATAGTCGCTATATCAGCGGGGGTCAGTATCGATTCCCGGCACGGCCGTTATCGAATAGTCGATATTTTTGTTTGCACAGCCCCATCAATGAGAGAGGCTCGAGTGTATCTTGCGTATTTGAGCAATAACTTGTTTGATAATGCTTTACAGTGCTTGCACTGTGATTAGTCCCGCCTCTCTAGATTGCGCTAGTGATTTTTTTTTGTTTTATCTATTAGAACTCAATTGTGACTGATTTTCAACGCTCAATGTGGTAAACGTTTGTTTTAGACGATTATGAGTGACGTATCCACTTTACATGGTACTAGCTCTTGTCTGCGACTTCGTCCTCGCGGAATACTGACGTTGGGTAGCATTTCAATTTCCTAGGATACTTCTATTGCAAATACTATAGGTACAAAGTGCTTCAAACGGACGGAGTCGCTGGAAAAAGCTAGTAATTAATATAGCCTATATTGACCAGTGATCATGTAGCATTAAAATGGTCAAAGAATTTTTGAAATCGGCCCAGTAATTTTTGAGCCTATTCGTTACATACATACACACACACGTACAAATCTTTTCTATTATAATATTAGTAGGTAGACGTAGTCGGCATGCTAAAATGCATCGGTCTGTTAGCACAGTGTTGTATCAAGTTTTTATTGGGTGCGACTTCATTTGTTTTCAATCGTAATATTTTATCAATAAACTGCACCCAACACTAACCTTTCGCAGGTAACATTAAAACTGCGACATGTTCATTACGCAGTGTTTATCCGCTGTAATTATCCCGCATCTCTTCCCCCGGTTTATTCCGGGCTAATCCGACCGGATTGGACCGCAATGAGAAATTCGAAACAAGCCGTATCTCATTTCCCATAGCACTTACCGCATTTGGGTCCCATGTAATAAAATACTAACCTCCGACGATGTAATATAAAAGCCGATCGCATTAGCTAAAGGAGCCATTATTAAAAAGTATCGAGTTTCCGAACGCAGTCGCCGCGGCGGCCAATCGCGGCCGGCTGTCAGCGTGGCGGCCAATCGGAGAACGACCTGTTTTCTTTTTTATTGTAGATCCAGTTAATGGATTGTTCTTCATTTTGATTTATGTGTTGCTTTATTTTTTTGTTACTTCACCGTTTTAACTGTTATTTTTTTGCGGTAAATAGTAATTGGAAATAATTAAAAATTTTGAAATCAACTTAGCTGTACAAAAAGGCTGTTCAAAAACCTTGACATTGGATGTAATAAATTATATTGGTAGCTATATTATAGGATTAGGTTTCAATGTCATTAGGTGTATATTTCCTTTACCTACTATACGAGAACTTGTGAAGATATTTCACAAGTTCTTGTTATGTATATAAGATCATTAGTTTGCCGAAGAAACATTAGTGTCTTATTTCAATAGCTTAACAATATTTATTTTAGACTTCTTCAAAACTATTACCTACATGTACAGAGCCATATTCACATACCTATAAATTTGTAGAACAGACTGCTTTACCAACTTATTTAACACTAAGCAAAGTTTTTACAGACATGCAAATTGGCACTGTTTTAAAAGGATTTCAATAGCTAATGTCCATTAATGCATCACTTTTAAGCAGTGATATTAAAGGCTTCAGGTTTTTATCATAACACTGTCTTTACATTTGAATATATCCAATTTACATACACACTCTTATTCGAAATTTAAAGTACTCTATTGTAAAATATCTGCTTTAAGAATCGTTTTGACATGGTTCTTTACGGAAACTCCCAACATTACGTATATGTTTAGCTTTAAATGTTTGGCAGACACGAGATGAGTTGTTCCAAGCCTGTTCTCAGGGACAGCAAAGTGTCTGTGATCTATTTGAACTAGAGCATGTAGACTGAACTGCATCGAAGGTTTATCATGCCCTTTGCAACAATAAGTATATTTAAAACAACTTGGCATTACCGAGGGTACTTACGTATTACCAAATGTACTTCGAATTGCGTTGGTTTTAAAAATATCTGCATAATTTGAAAGCTGTTTACATTATAGTAGTTATTACACTGCATCTATTCTTAGCGTCGCAATAAACTACGGCGCTCAGCTAATACAATGTCGAGGAAGTAGGGCGGTAGCAGACTTTGTCTATTTAAGATACCTTAATATCAGTCACCTGTATTTAGTCATATCTATACATTGCTCTATACCTCTGCTTTATCACAAAGATAGAAAGTAAAATATTTGTATGAACATATACGCACACGCATACACATTATTGCTTAATAAATATACTATATTTTTTCTTTATGTTGTCTGTATGTTGCAACAAAAGTGGACTTACAATGCAATTTCCTAGTAGCCAAATCATGTGTTGAATATTTAGGGTAGGCACAAAGTACTTGATACTAGATAGTTGTTTATGTGTGAACTGTATGACATAGCGGCGTAGCACTACGCATCCTGTGCCGCTCTACATCGACGACGGGGCGGACATGCGCAGAGGACACAGTCAATAATACGCCGCGTGGAACGGATATAAGCTCCACGGATGTTGGTAATGTCAGAAAATTCCTCGAATACGCCACACACTTGTTTAAGATGAAACACTGATATATTAAGATCTTAAAGTGTTTAACTTATGAATGCACTTAACGAACCATAACAGATGGTTTAGGTATACTTTTGCTTCTGATATTAATAGCAAAGCAGCCTTTCGGATCTATTTACTGTGATTTATTTCGTAACTCTATATTGGTCAGATATCACGATCATATAATCAGACAGTAACGATGACTAATTATTTATATTTACTAAAAACATAGAAAAAAGGAACACAATAAATTTAAATAAAATAAAATAAATTACATATAAATTTGTCCCTTAAATGTATGATTTATGTGGCCAATAAAGTGTAAATAAATAAATAAATAGAGAAGGAGAGAAAAAGTGCTATCGAGGATTATAATAAATTGCCTTAAAACTTAATTGCACTTTTAACTCATATAAAATGTCTCTCTATTTACCTGTTATGAGTCTGCACTAATAGATATTAGTAATAAAACAGCTAATTAATTGTTAATGAGATCAAAATAATTTGGCAGCTCTTCCCCAATATCCGTAATCACACGATTTTATTGGTAATAAAGTTCCCCTGACTAATAAATGTACGCATGACAATAACCACTTCGTTATAAAATGTAAAGGAGGTTGAAAAACTGCACTTTGCACTTTCGCAGAGTTCAAATTGTCTACATATTAGATCATATCAAAATCGGTTCAGTTATAAAAGCGGAACGGACTGACGTGACTTCTCGCTTTATCTTCTGGTAAACCGAAATACACAGTAACACCTAGTCCTGTAAACAACAGTTACGCTAGTTATAGTATACTGAGCCAAGTTATTGATAAAAATTTATTGTAACACGGTTTTTATGTTCCTAAACTTATTATTATTCCAAACAGATTTCGGTAACCGCTCTATTCAACATGTGTATAGCATTTCGGATTTATACCATTAGTATTGCTGCCAAAATGCATGCATATTATACAATAGTTAATATTCCGTAATCGTCTACGTACTGTGTGTCATGTAGAGGACATTGTTGATCCAGTTAAAGCACGCACTGCAGTTAACAATATGAAGATTAAAACGTTTTCCTAATATGTTCAAGATGAATGAAAACAAGTGCTTACATTCCGGACATTACTGAAATATGTAGTCTCCACGTAGCCATGTCTTGCACATCGCAAGCAATTTTCTTGCTCTTGTAAAAATAATATTATATTACACTATCGTATGCTCTGTGAGAGTAATTTTATGCAAAGTAAAATATCGGGGATTTTCATAAAAGCTACTTACTTAGATGGATTACATGGAGCTTTATGTGAAAAGGTCGAACGATGTCATACTTCTCAACTTCGTAACAAAATCAGTTGAAATTCAAAATGAAACTTTTTATCATTTAAAAATGATGACATTAATAGATTAGTTCCTAGGTCCTGAGAGTATTGGAAAATATATTTATTTTAGCTTCTCAGACCTCAAATGGCATATCGGGCCATAGACATAATACACACATACCTTTTACTAGTATATACACATAATATTTATTTCTTAATGGGGTAGACAGAGGCTGAGTATTTCTTATATTTCCAACAGTCTTTTTAAAATATTTTGTTATCCTCAATCTTTTACACATAATTCAGTACACTTATAAGCTTTAATGTGCTATCTCCAAAAGGACGCAAGATGTATATTTGAAATATATAAGTATTTATCGATTACAGATACGTTATGTTAGAAAACTCAGAACCATAAATTACTTTATATCCTTAAATACATACTTTAAAATATTAAAAGTGGTGTACTTAAACAGCAACTCATAATAGACAGAAAGAAGAATTTGAAAGAATTTATCTCCGTCATCAACAACATAACAGTTTTAATGTATTAAGTACAACATTACAGTGGATGAATAAAATGAATACTAAAAAAAACTAAACATTCTTTAACACTAAGCGGTTATTGGTACAGTGAAACAAATGCTAAGTGGCCACTGAGAGTCGTAGTGAGAGCCCGAAAGGATGTTTAAAAATCATTGTCAAACGATTTAAGGAATTCAGTTACGTATATCTGAAAATTTGCTTTACAAATTTTTAAGTAGACAAAAGAGCCTTTTTTCGAGCCATGTAAACTCCATTTATAGAAGACGTCGCAAAGCTAACACGAACTGTTGGCTCATTATTGTTTAAGCCCGACGGACTTAAGTCAGATTTAATATTAGCCGACTCTTTTCGGCGTAACTTGTCCAACGAAACAGGGTAATTTACATCAGTACCTATTTGAACAGTGCGAAATGAAATTAAGAATTATTCAGCCTCTTATTTAGATAAGTTAATTAATGTAGAGTTGGCAAATGACGTCAGCTTTGGAATGTAAATAAAACCTTTGTTCTGTGAAACGGGGCAATTTATTAAAAGAACATAATATACACACATTTTATGGAAAACGATCATGAAACATCGAAATATTTCTTGGAATTACTGTTATTAAGGAATTTTGTACAAATATGTTTTTTTTTAAGATTTCGAAGAAAAACGTATTTGTTGTTTACAGATGAAAATAATTAGGACAGATCTAAAGAAAATGTGTTCACTACTCGCTAGTATCACACGCTGGTTGCCATAGAAACCCGAGGATCGGCACCAGAGCATGAAGGAATGGAGATTGACTTTTCTTCACGTCCTGTCCGGCGAATACGAAATCCGTCGCAGCCATTTTTACTGAATTATATTCTTACTATTATTTTGAACTGCATTTTTTAGATGTATGAACCAGCATAGCTACCAGGGCTGGCATGTGACTTAAAAAGAATTAGGTTCTACGTCTATTGCTGTTTTTCGGCATAAAATCGACACTAGCCTTTCTCAAAGTTGAACACTGGAAGTTATTAGGACTTGCGCAAATACACCAGGATTATTTCGTAATATAATCCAAATTGGAAATAATTCCAATATATTATTATTACTATCATAATTCGTGTAATCTACAGGAATAGTGCAACTAAAACTCTCAGTAAGTTGTAAATAATACCAAAAATCGAAAATAAACAGACTGGCATTAAATACTTGGAAGAGAGAATATTATAAGCTGGAATAATTAAATTAATTTATAAGTTGTTCAACTCTATAACAATCTTCTTACCATTAAACTGTATAATGAGATGAAGGAATGAGGCCAGCGCACTTTTCATAAGTTCAATTGAGTGGAAACATCGATCCAAACTAATCACGACGCGACCTGACTTTAAACAGCTTTATACCAAATGGAACCAAATCAATGGAATGATTTTTTAAAAGTTAATATATTTTACTAATGCCTTAAGATAATAGGTAGCAAAATCTCCACTGCTGGACACGTGTTTTAATTACTAGACGAGATCGTAATCTACCACGCTGGCTAAATGCGGTTTGGCAAACTTCAGACACCTTAATAACAATTAGTCGGCCAGATTTTGACTGCTGGAGTGAGAGACGGATATCCGCAAGGCTACTGGTTTATTCTATTCTATTTATAAACTCTTATTACTATAATAAAACTCTTCACTGCTAAACTATCAAGTTTGAAGTTTGAAACTACAAAACACTTACTTTTCTAATTCTAATCGTTTACTGTTTCTAGGCCCGAGATGTCCACTAACAATTTACCATTTTGTATTTTCCCATCAGCTATCATAAGTACAGAAAATGTGGCAGTGTCAAATTTTCAGGGTGACGTCTTGCGATATGTCATCGGTAGTAATAAATTTATTAACAAAATCTGTCATAATTTTTCGCTTTGTAATATACTTTAGTAATGCGATGAAAATGTGAATTAATTATACTACGATATGATTCACACTGTTTACACTGTATTTGTTAAACACATGCTTACCTGCTGTGAAATATTTGTTTACTTGCAACGTGTATAAATTAAGGTAGGTATGTTTAAATTTTAAGTTAGTTAACATAACTTTACTGTTCTTTACCCAAACTTGAAATGTACTCAATGTGTGCAATAAGAATAGGTGTATTAAGAAGATTGCTTTTTCCAATTCCTCGAGTTTGACGTTTAAGTTCGTGATGCGCAACGTTTACATTAATAAGTACTATCTGTTTATTAATATCGTTATCGGTTATTTCATGAAAAATGTTTTTTTTTTAAAGTTACTGATTAATTATCAAACTTTTTATTCGTTCCACACTTATTGCAATGTTGGATTGATATAATTATTTGCTGTTTATTGTTATTTGCAATTCTATACCTTACAATAAACACCAAACATAGATGCTATATTTCTAAAATGTTCATATCTGTTACATTTTTGCTCATCAATAAATTCTTGGTTCACTCTCGTCCATTTTATTTCGGCGAACAATTAAGGTGCAATTTTAAAAAATTCTTTATTCAACAGAGAGAGGAGATCGGTAATTTGTTCAAATTTTCTTTTAAAAATCTCCTCCGATGTCCGTTTAATGGAGTACCTGACTTGTGTTTATTCTGAATTCTTAATTCGATTGAATTGTCGACTTTAAATCAGATTACGTTTAATTCTGTTTTCTTAATTACTTCGAGCACTCGCAACGTGATTGCTGCTTAATATTTCAATCAGGTAAAGTGTAAAAATCGTATTAAAGTTAATTTTATCGGTTTTATCTTTGAGATATTGTATGTCAAGTGCGGAATTTGGGATATTGTGTAATGTTTACAAGCGCAGAGTTATTATAGTTCCGAAAGTCTGTAATATGCAGTAAAAGCTTTCTTGAACTAAAATAAAATGAAATGACTAAAGCGATTCTTCCTGAATGCGAATGTAGACATTTGTTCATCTGATTTACTTCTGTTACCGCTATAGTAAACTCGGATCCATTGGTTGTGTTGTTAGTGAGATTGACTGCTGAGTCGCGGGTTGTTTGTTCGATTTATATTTGATCTGCGTCTAGAATGATAATTATCTATGTATTTAGAATTACATATGAAAATAGTTAATCAGTAGCCTGGTTAGTATAAGACAGGCCCTGCTAAATTTGAATTCACATTGCCGTGTATGAAATCTCGATATATTATAATATAGTGCTTTGTTTAACACAGCTTACAATTAGAATAGAATAGTAGACATCTTAACTAATATGTACTTAATTGTCACCTACAGCACCGCCTATCAAAATAAGTTTTTTTTATAATTTAAAATTCCTAAATTCATAAATAAATAACAGTTATTGTTATTTTTAACCATGTTAACAGATTAAGTTAAAGTAAGGTGCGAATTGTTCAGAAAATTTCAAAGGTGTGTATAAAAAGTGTCTTCGTATATTACACATTCGGAGGGTCGTGACAAGCAGGTACCTCCGTGCCTCCGCCCGCCCGTCACATAGCGAGAACATAACACGGGCCCATTATCACCTGGCACAAGCGTCCGTGTTATCAGTTCTCATTAGATAAGCGCGGCGACATCCCGGAACCGACAGGCAAACACGCTTATCTGGGAAACGACGAGCGGTTTGAGAATAACTCGAGAAATAGGGCTCGTAAATTTAATCGGGTAATAATATAAAAAAGCACTCAGTCAGTTTCAACACCAAGCAACCGATTTGACAAGCTGATTCGGGTATGTTTGGTAAGTAATAGCTTAGAAGTTTATTGGAAGAAAATAAAAAACAAATGCCAATATGAATATTCAGCTAGAACATCTGAATAGTGTGTCTATGGATGGGTATTCGCCAAGCTTGCCTTTGAATAGGTTGCCATAAAGGGACAGTTCTTACGAGTCAGTTTTTCTTTACAGTGTAGTAGGCCTTACACAGCGGGAACCGTGATTTTCTTACTATACTGCTAGGAGTATTAAGTGCTAGTAGAATCATAACTATATGAAGTCCATTTACAGTGGGTCTAATGGCAACTTCTAGACAAAGTAGCACTGGAAATATTGATTATTCAGTACCAGCAACTGTGTAGTGTAAGAGTATGTGGAACAATCTGTCACATTATGCCTGTTATTACTTTTAAGAATACCAACATACTGTTAAATTAAGGATTTTAAATTCAAATAAGTACTTCATCATTAATTTAAAAAAAAAGTCACGACGTCCAAATTCCACTTGTGTTTATGTACCCCATAAAAAAGTTAAGAGTTCAACATATTTTAAGCCATTTAATATGTAAACAGACCTTCTGAATTATGGAGACCAAGGCATTCAACATTAAGGCGACCTCACGGGCACATAGGCACGTATACATAAAGATATATTATTTCTGTATGTACAAAACACGTCGCAATGCCGGCCGGGCCTCATCGTAAGGCGTTCCGCGCCATTGCTCGCCGCCATCTTGCTTCTGAAATAGCGTCAGCAAGTTTAAAAAAATAATAAATAGGTACCGATAAAATACTGTTAGAAAACTTCATTTAAGAGTTATGTGCAATACCAGATTGGGCTAATACTTCGTCAATTGAAACAGGCCTGGAGCAAACTCCACGGCACTGTCCTGTTTAGTGTAAATAAGCCTACCAAACATCATTTCATTCAATACATACAGTCTTATTATCTAAACGAATTATTTACCTGTAACCAAAATAAATATGAGTTCAGAGACCGACACACCAAAGCTGTCTAAATATAATAGAATCTTAATTCTATAAGTTCATTGTAGTATAAGAACTAATAATATAGGTATTGAATGCCACTTTTTCTGCGGACCGTCGTTCGCTTATCAGACCAAATATTTTCGAAATCGTCCACGAGCCGGTTTTGAGTTTTTTCGTCTCCTCGCCATCTCAGTTGAACAAACAAAGACAAGTGTACGCTTCAAGGAAACACCTTCAGAAAATGGCGGTTTTCCATATTTGCACCGTATGTATTCTATACATATTCTCATACGAATCAATGAATTTATCGTATGCGATTAAGGTGTATAATCGCTTGAGCGTCGGTGCTATTAAGCAATTTGTTGGCCATTAATTATTGGGTACAAGGCAGGATAAACGGGCATATTTCTTAACATGAGTAATATGACATTCTGCTTACCTAAGATAGGTTATATGCTTCATTTGAATACATGAAGAAGCCAATTTATTATGTAGTAATTAAAGACGTATTTTAAATTAGTCTGGAAGCCTATACTTCTCCATATCTGGCATATATTTGAAGCTTAATCGAAGAGTGTTGATAATAACTAATATTCTCGTGAACAACCAGTTTAAGCTCTCCGACAAGCTTTAACAATTATAATCTGTACCGACTGATTAACGTGCGGTCCGAAATTTGGTAAACTCCGTTTAAATTTGCCACTAGTTGTGCCCCATACTAGTGCTTAAGAAGGGTACGCTTAACTTTACAGACCATTTTCAGTATACAGCCGCGACGGTACTATGAACGCTCTACAGTTCCTTGTCTACGGATAATCAATGACCTACTATATTATGTTCGGCTGTCTTCATCAAAGTAATCTACTCTGTACAATACGAATCCGAAATAATATTAAACACATTCAAACTTTTGTGGCTACCGAAAATGTTTTTAATAATACTATAGTAGTTATGGTGAAAATTGCCATTAAAAAGTAATGGCAATATTGTAATGTAATCATTGTTGTCAAAAATTCTAATAACCCGAATTGAAATGAATATTAATATTTATAATCGTTGTGTTTGACTCACTTTACAGAGCTTTATACATTACTTACGACGTTTTAATGAAGATTAAAATGAACTTTCGTAATAATCGTTTGCTTTACAGGACTCAGTGTAATAATTCGCTGATGTTATCGAGTTGAGTGAGTTTTCTTGCGAAATAGTTTATTTTTCGCAAGTACAACGGACAGACATGGAGTGGCATGGAAATGGTAAATCGATAGGTATACGCTCTGTCAGATAAAATTCAAGTGGTATATCCGTTATGTAGGGTTGCGTGTCTAAGATACGATATCTTAGGTATGTATTATGTATATTGGGACTACATAGTATAAAACAAAGTCGCTTTCCGCTGTCTGTACCTATGTATGCTTAGATCTTTAAAACTACGCAACGGATTCTGAAGCGGTTTTTTTAATAGATTGGGTGATTCAAGCGGAAGGTTTATATGTATTTTAACACACATTATGTTCTCGATCTAAATTCTGAATTTATAACTACTCAAATAAAATAAAGGTCGTTGTATGTATATTGTAACAATTTAACATATAATCTAACGGATTTCATTTTTTGTCAAAATGCTTTTCACTTTTTAAATAAAACTCTTTGTAAACAATTGGATATCAATTTAGGTCTCGCGAGGCGGTTGGGTACGAGTAGAGATTCCAATTTAGGCAATTCTATGCCTGTGTTATTGTAACTAGATAGCTAATAAACATCTATATAATATTACATCCAGACGCAAAAGAAACAAATGTGCTCGTCACACATATGTCTGGGTGGGTATCAAACTCACGACCTCCGGTTTTGCATTCAGGGTCTTTAACCAATCAACCACGAGGCCAGTCGACAGTGCATTATTAACATCATTGAATAAGTGACAATTGTTAATATCAAAATGTTGATGCATATCTCAAAAAAAGTCACTTTAAAGGGATTTAGCTGTCATTTACTCGCCGTTTTCCGGTAAGACCAGCCCTATACAATACGAATGCAGCGACCACCTTGATAGTAAACTTGTCGATATAGAGTTCGATGACCGATAGCGCTGCACTTCTCCGCTGACACTGAAAGCTAATCAGAAACAGTTCTATGAAACCATTGTTACAGTAATTGCAGTTGTCACGGCACCTGCTTCTACAGTTTCAACATTTCCTTTGTTTTTCGTATACCATAAAAGAAGGATTTGTGTAATAGATTATTTATTAAAGCCATTTTACTTTACATAGTTTAATAGTCATGGATTTTTACATGGATTAAATTACTTTCAGATTTAATTAGATAAATTTATACAAATAACGCAGACATTTTAAAAACTTAATTTTTATGTATAAATATTGTATTCATTAGTGTTAACAAATTTATGTAAAATATTTTACAATTATTAGTATTATATTACTTTGTTCACAACATTAATTCTTTTGAACTGCAACCATTTGAATAGTTTATTCATTGAATAATTTAATTCAAAAGAATTTTAAATATATAAGTAACGGATGATGTTTTCAATCCAAATTTCTGTAACTGAAAGGACTGCTCTTATTTAAAAGTCATGTTATTTTAATTCTCTTTAAGTGGGAGTTGGCTGTTGAAACTAAAGACAGTCCTACAGTAAACGCTATACTTCGCTATTTATATTCCAATTCATTCATTATTCTTATTGATAACTTGTTTTAAACTTTAAAAAAATCCTTGTTCTCAATCTTTAAGTGTAAGAAACGTACAGTTAAAAAGACACGTCTCAACTTATCTTTTTTTTATAATCTGCGTTTTATGATAACATATTAGGTGGATGATGAATGTAGACGAATCGCATCAGGTTTTCAAGGTCAGAGATATTTGGCACTCGGTGCTTTCTACCTACCCCGTGAGGGACCTGGCGTGATGTTGTGTTTATATTAGGTGGCTCGAGAGATGTAGATGGACATACAGAAATTAGGGCATAGTAATTTTCGTTCGGCTTATAATATTTTCTGAGGTGTATGAAGTCTACACTTGGCTAGGATGATAGAGTATGGTTTTAAAACTGTCTGACTATATGAGGGACACACGAGTCCAGCAATAGAACAACAATAGACAAGAAATAAAACGTTCGATAAATTCGCTTTCTCTATGTAGAGTCATAAACTCGTAACTCTACAGAGTGGACGATGAGGGGCGTATCAAAGACGCCGCTGACCGCGGGCTCTACATGTTTAATGTAACGTGATATGAGTCGCCATTGCAGTTGTGGGACCAGCCAATCGGTATGTCGGCTTAGAGCTACATACGCGAGTCATTAAAACTTTACACTGAGTATTCCAACTTTGTACTAAACAAACACATGTTGAATATTTTACTTTTTACGATCCAATATTTTAATGTTCTAAATATCCATACTGACAAACAATGAACGTGTACATCTGACAATATTTCTTATTAATATTATTAATACTAACTAACGAAAGCCATTGTGAGAATACTACCTGATAGTATCTTCATAATTCTGACTCCCCCAGATAAGGCTCTATAAAAATCTCGTGTGCAATTTTTTTATATAATATGTACATATATATACAGTATTCATATAAATTGCTTATTACATTCTGCTCAGTTGAAAGCTATTCGGTCCTTTGCACGTTTGTCTTCGACTAGGAAATTAAAAAATGTTTAAATCAAATGCACATAGAATATTCCCCTAGTGTAGAAAGTTGGAAGAGACAGAGGGAATATTAGATGTCTCAATTCTCCATACTATGTCGAGCTAAAAACGTATATTGGAGAATAGGACCCTGTATTGCTTATCTTTACCCTTAATTGTAAATATCTACGGTAGAAAAGAAAATATTGCATTTACAAGTAACAGCCGGACTATTTACGATGTTTGAGACTGCCAACCCTATTTTATAAGAGCCATTAGGGCTGTTTGCTGTCTTCGTGACCGCGAGTGCTCAGCAGAACTGTTTTAAATTATATATAAATCCTTTAATCTACCTCGCGATTATAATTATGAAAATATTAACCAACTAATTAATTTTAACACCTTTTAACTGAATTCACAGTAACAGTGCCATCGCTACAGCCCTATTTAGAGGTTGGTTGCAGATGTTCATGGGCGGCAGCGGCCACCCGTGACTGCTGCCAGCTCGTTCGCTACTCTCCTAAAATAAAAGAAAAATTCGTCAACGCTACGACGAAGAATTATTTAATTGTAATTGATTACCACCAAAAAGTGACGAAAAGATTATGCGCTTTATTCAAAGATGTTATGAAACGAAGTTCTCAATCGCACAAACATACTTGTTAGAGAAGACCTAGTCAGAAAATAAGGTAACAACGAAAATAACAATCTGATATCGACATAGCTAACTGTGCTCGCAACTTCGTCCGCGTCATTTTATATAGCTCTAAAATAAAAGTAGCCAAATTACTTAGGTATCTGCCAGTGAAAGTCCAGTTAGAATCGGTCCAGCCGTTCCAGAGATTAGCCGGAACAAATAGACAAGCAGACAAAAATTGTAAAAAAAATGTTATTTTGGGTCGTGTACCGTGTATATATATGCATTTGGTATAAAGAGGTTATTTTTATCACAAACAGACAATCCGATTCCATTTATTTGTATAGATACACGGACTGTATATTGTTTAAATAAGAACATTTCCAAATATTCTTAATCTGTGCCCAAGTGGTAGAGTTTTTAGTGAAGCCCTAAAGTAGGCACTCACAATAAGACCGCTTCGCATGTAGGTGCTAACGCTTCGGCGAACCTACACGGCGTTTGCGGTACGTGACACGTGAGGTGCCTAAACAGTACATAGGTTATATGTTACGATCGTAAAGTTTAGTTTCAAGTTCGTACTTGCAACTCCAACACGAAGTCGGTACGATGGTTAGCGAAGGCCGAGCTGGGGGTTATGAGTTCGATTCTCACTGCAGGACAAATACATATGTCTAATAAGCACTGAGCGTGTGCTTTGTCTTTGTATTTAACTGTAGTAACTTTGCCGGTTACTTTAAGTTATTTATTCCACAGCACAGACGCGGCGTGTACCATCGCGAGATAAACCGTTAGTGGACATAAAATGAGAAACACAGAGCGTTGTGTGTAAACACGTTTTGAGCAGGGTCGTTTTGTCTGAATACGCAGTCATATGACTGTTCGGGAAGTCTATTACAAAGTGAAAAAGATCTGGAGACGTACAGTCGTGTACAGATGCGCAGAAAAATGATTTAATATAAATATGTATATGTGTATACAAAAATTTATCATCGGTAATTCCATAGATCGGATGTGGCTTAGCTTACGAAATTAATAATAATGAAAATCATCAATAACTCGTATATAAAATACTCCATGTGTACAGGGTCTCTTAGGTACTTTCTCGATCATGTATCCTTCGAAATACTCGAAATATACGTAAATGTTTCCTATTCGGAATCACACCCAAGACCCAATCCACAATTATACTTAACTTATAGTTTTACTTTACTTAAAGACATTTGATACTGCATGTATTCCCAGTTTAATTTATACATTTATGTAATATATTTATATACAATGATGAGTATAATACTCATTTACGTTAATTAATGATACATACATACGTAAGATCACGCCAGGTTCCTAAAGGGGTAGGCAGAAAGCACCAATATAATTAATTATTTTAGATAAACTAGCGATCGAACCGAAAAATCGATAAAGAGCGTGCTGAATATTAAAACTAATTACTCTGTAAACACTTGTCGTCCTAGTTGTACTCGCCAATAACTGGCCAGAGTAAATATTGATGAAAGCGAGACAAAGCTACGTCGGTTTTTGAGAATTTCGTATGAAGGTCCGCGCATTGTTTGTATGTTTCCGTCCGCAGTCTGTTTGCGTGGCCGTGTTCCGACCAGCTTGATACCTTCAAACACCATCGGACCAGGTTATTGAGTTTTTGTAGCTATTCTTTGTGTCTTCGATTGTACTTACGTGAATTGTTTTTGGACTACCTATATAAATAACAAATAATAAAGAATAACGTTAAATTCATGTGGAATGTACACATGTACATAAAATTGAAATGTCTGTCAGCGATTTTTAAATAAGAGTGTTTTTTCAAGTGTTTATAGTTATTTATACGATAGTAAAACAGAAACAAACTTATTAAAATTTTTGTCTGTTTGACTGTCTGTATGAGTTAATCATGGAAACGGCTGGACCGATTTTAATGGGACTTTCACTAGAAGATAGAGCAGGTTACAGGGCATGATAAAAGCTACTTTTTATCCCGAATTTCCCACGGGATCGGGATTTATGCGGGTATCACCGCGTGTCGCAGCTCGTAAACAATGAGAGCGTAGTTAGGTCACTCAAATATCTCACCTAGGCAGAAATCAGATTGACACTTGGCTCGGCACTTAGAATTCAAGTGGTTCAAAATTTCTGATAATAATAATTTGATTTATTATTATTTTTGTCTGTGTCAACACCGTAAGAGACTATCAGGCTGCCTATTGTGTACGACTGTGTATGCCACACACAATATTATTATTAGTGGCAAATATGTCTAAGGTTTCTTCTACTATACAAGCCTAAGGTTTTTTCTACTATATTAATCATATGTACATAATTATAACTTCAGAATTTAATCATAAATTATCAATAGTATGCTGGCTGACTGCAATCCTTTCCCATTATTAGGCACGGGTTTCTCTTGCAGCTACGAGGTCTGGAGGTCACCATCACGCTGTTCCACCATGGAATGCAGATACTGAGAATACCACTTTCAAATTAGACTTACCAAAGTTAACCTAACCTAACACGAATCCGTATAATTCTTAGAATTTAAAAGTGTTAAAACGCTCCTGCATTATAAATGCACAATGCACACTCGACACCGTTCTTGAGTTTTATCACACACTCACGCTCTCCCAATAGCAGTGCAACGAGCCAACGAGGTGCTAATCCACTTGCCAGCTTTAATGAGACCCGCTAATCACTCACAAAGGAAGTGCACTAAAGTGAGCCACTTACAAGATGGCCGATACTTTTTCCAAGTGGTTACCGATGAGCTTTTTGATGAGCTTTTGATGATACTTTGTATACCATATAACCATATTTATAAGTATGTAGAGTTGATTTCTTTTAATTTTACTGAATTTATCATCTAAGAATCCGTTCAATTTTAATGATTTAAGATATGTGAACAAAATACTTTTTTTTTTAAATTTGCGGGAGAAGTCGAAGGTAAGAGCTAGTCAATTATATGTAATATCATTATAAAACTAATCTTATGGAACATATCACGTTATATTACATATAATTTTTCTTTGTAAATCCTTTGGCATGAACTATAATGTTAACTAAACATTCCATGCGTATTGGTATGTTTTTATATAATAACTAGCTGTGCCCGCAACTTCGTACGCATGGAATAGTGACTTTGAAAATTAATTAAAAAAACATTTTCCAGTGGACCAAATTGTGAATCTAAACCATTCTCAAGTCCCCTTGAACACGCAGAAAAAATTTCATCAAAATCGGTCCAGTCGTTTAGGAGTTCAGTGACATGCACACGCACACAAGAAATATATATATATATTAAGATAATAATAACATAAGTAAGCCATTTCTGTTTGTTATATCATTTGTAGTCTATGGTTGCAACCACGGTAAGCGGGCGGTTGACGAAATGAATGAAAACAACCACAAAATAACAATTCAATTGCATCACTGTAGTCGCCAAGGCGGCGTGGATGACTTTATATAGGAAATCGGTTCAAAAACCTAAACTTAACACCCTTGAATCTGTTCAGACGCGACAAGACAGATACAAAGACGTTTATTTGCACAAATATGGGTACATATAAAGATATTACAGGATTACTAGCTTCGAATTTAACAAAGCTTTCCATTTTTTGTTCATTCGTCAAAAGTTTTTTTTTCTGAAAAAGTATCCTATGTTACTTCTAATACCTCCAAGAGTATGTGTACAGAGTTTCACGATGATCGGTTGAGTAGTTTTCGCGTGAAAGCGTAACAGACAGACTTACATTCACATTTATAATATTAGTAGGGATTAGTTCGGGCCATATTTTGCGTGTTACGGCGTACAAATTTAAGAAATGGACGTACAACTGCGAATTATTCGCTATTCGCTGGATTTTTATTAAAATAATCAACTATTATCGCCCCACTGTTGGGCTTGGATCTCTTGTCAGTGTAAAAAGTTACACTGAACATGTAAACTTGGGGGATTTTAATGCGATTTACATGAATAGACACAGAGATTCAAGAGGAAGACTTATATGTACAATACATGCAAAGTAACTCTGTCTGTCCGTCTCTCTGTTACGCTTACACGATAGCTTGGCCAATTGTGTCAAGATTTGGTTGAAATTGGTAATGAAATGCTTTACATAATTAATTGTTTATTATTATTATTTATTAACTATTACAAATCACTTGTTGAAGTTAAATATTTGAAATGTACATTCTGAATGTTATCTACGTAAATGTTCATGTTGTTCTAGTGTTTAAAATGAAATAAATTTAAACATTAAAGTTAAGAAAACTTTAATATCACAAATTAGTTTACTGTACAATATTTATACTCTGTGACTTTTATACGAAAATATTATGCATAAAAATATATCCGTCAGTGATTCCCAAACGTTTTTTAATGCGATCACGAAACCGGAAGTCAATATTAGATCCTGTTATACATTGACGTGGGATAGTTAATCAAAATGTATCCATTCAATTACATTATGTATTATTTAATTAGAGTGTAATTATTTTTAATGTAGCGTATTCTTATTTTTTAAAACATGTTGTTTTTTTATTACATGTAATGTCTTCTATATTATTTTTATTTTGTAAGTTTTTCATCTTCATTTTTTCTAGCTGTAGTAACAATGTTTTCAACTTAAATCTAACATGTTGATAGTATATACAAGTGTAAATATTTGTATCTTTCTCTACAAGTGACAATTTTTTTTGTTAGAAACCAAAAAAAACTAACAGGCTAACATTTTTATGTTCTTCGAATGTAATTTGTGAAGAATGCAAGTGAATTTTACAATTTCACCGGGAAAATTAAAGGAAAAATTCAAGAAACTCGTCTCGTAATCGCATTAAAGTCACCATTAGATTCTATTAACGACTGACGAGGACAAAAGTAAGAAGATATGTGACTAGTTACGGAGCCATTAAAAAAAAAACTTAATGAGAACTTTAATGGCCTCTTGGAAAAAGCTGCATTAAGTCTCGGTAACATTCTTGTAAGAGTACAATACTTTCTTGACGCCCGTGCCGTTCACAAAAAGGCGATCGTCGAAGTGAAATGCACGCAGCGCTGTGCATTTGACGCGCCCGGTCCGGTCAATGTGTTCGCACTGAACGGACTCAGGAATCTGGCTGCGATTGTATTATTCAATAAACTGGTTGAACTAACGCTTGACCTTCACAACCTTACCCTTTACAGACCGTCACATGCTACTGAATATTACATGGCACGGTCATTATAGCTACGTGTCGCAAATCTAAGTCTAGATCGTGTATGACTCGAAACACGAAAGTACTGGAGACGTGCCACCAACCGGCTCTCCTGTCCGAGTATTAACACAAATCGACTCCATAATAAATGACTACGTACGCCACCGCTGGAGACGCAGCGAACGCCGCGAAGCCCTACAATATAAAAGAGGGGCTGAACTGTAGAATACGCGGCGACATGGTACTGCGGTCTTGTTAGGCTGTCCCGCTCGGTGCCGAGGGGTACGAGTGAGATGCAGCCGGCGGCTTGTCAGCGGCAAGTGGCGCGGTGACGTCACGGCGCGGGGAGCAGCAGCCGGCAGTGTACGGCCGGCCGTCTGACCCTGCGGACGGGTGCACGATGCACGCACGGTGAACAAAACAATCGCGATGCTGTTCGAGAGTCCCAATGCGAAACTGTACCCGGCCTTCAACATCCCGCCGCCCGTTCGGCTAAGGTGAGCGAGCCTCCGCCCCACCCTCCCCCTCGCACCGGTATCACCCAGTGTCCAGTGCCAGTGACTCGAGTAGTTTTTCTGAAGCCGTAAAAAGCCAATAAAGTGTAACCACGGTAGTACAAAGCGGCGACACCGTGTACCGCTCCGCTTGGCACGTCCGATGTCGATACAACAACACGGCTCGCATTTTTTCTGCGTAACCGAGTGATTTCGTGTGAGAACGGCCCCCGGTCGTGTCGTTGTCCTGTAATGTTGCGGTTAGCTGGAGCATCGAGCTCGCTGTCCATTGTTTTCCACGGCGTTCAACAAACGCCGGCGACGAAACGATAGCCCGTGTTGGCCACGAGCTGTTATGTTTAAACGAACGAAACATAACACTCGCCGTTCGTTGCGCATTCAGTCATAATATATCAAATATATCACTCGGCGGACACGACACGCAGAATCGAAGCGCTAGTGAAGTGTCGATACGTAAGAGTACAATCGGGTTCGGGGAACCGTATCCGAGACAAAGGTGGTGCCGGCTCATTGTAAACACAGCTATGCACGTTACCTGCACACACACGTCGCCCTTAAACGTGTGCTTTTGTTTTTACACGGCACAACATTCGATCTGTCGCCACCGCCCTCAAGTGGGCGCGATCAAAACTACAGAGCGAGCAACAGGGATGTTAATATACATATGTACATGTTTCTACGCCACTCGAACCTTTCTACGCTCAGATTTGTCTATAACTCGTACATTTACTTAGAAATTACAATATGACCTGTGATTCCACGTTGTCAATTGTGAAACGTACTTCCCGTATATTTTCGTCCTTGTCGTAGGTTGTGTCAAATGTCGTTTCGCTAGCTGGCTGTAACATGGCTGAAGTGTGCGCAAAACGCGATTTGATATTAACGTCATATATTACGGCGAAAGGTTGTAGTTGACGGATGTTAATTTTGCTAATCGAGTAAAAGAAATGGCCGCAATTAATTGTACATCAGCGTTTTAATGGGAATGCTTCGCTAACAGAAATAAACGCTACCGCGGCACACAGCGCCGATACAACGAATTAACCTTAAATGAAATACGTCACGCCGGTCCTTGTCAGACATTGGCGATATTAGGAAAGCTGCCAGCGCTAATAAATTGAATCTAATGTACTGTTCGTATAATACGCACTCGGTATTATCAGATCGGGTTGTAATTACGTAACGCGTAATGTGCGTTTTAATTTAACGTCAGTCGCCAAAACGATGAATGAAAACATCGTCGTGAGGGAACTTAAAAGCGTTGTTTCTCTATCATGTTTCCCGAAATGTCAGAAGTCCGCACATATGAACAGAGTGTAGACTATTGCTTTAATTTCTCTTATTTTGCGATGAGAGTCGTGTCATGTGCAATAAAAAGGTATCCGACATTTGATAAACTTTACAGAGCAACTGTTTCATCTGCCACTTTTTGTTATGAACACATGAGTCTCGTCATTATATTTTATAATTGTTATTATACATAGTTATATATTTTCAATTTGTAGTATCCTAATACGTATAGTAAAACAATATTTTTTTCAAAATAAAAGTATTTTCACGATCATAACGCTTTACACCTAAGATTACATAAAGATTTACACCTTGACAGATTTGTTATTACAAAATCCCCCACAGATACATAATGAACATTTTTTTCGTGTGTATTTACTGGATTACTTCCGGCGTCCTACGTTCCTACGTCCTACGTTCAGTTTGCCTGTTGCTCGCGAAACTGCTATGAAAAACACTCGACTCGACCAAAAAGAATTCGATTGCTATTAAAAGTCGAATTAGTTTCTTGCATATAAAACAACGCCCTGCAATTACAGAAATAAATGAGCTACGAGGCGAAATTGCAGAGAAATCAGCTTTCGGACTTACATAATATGAGAGTAAAAAATTAATCATAGTTATATAGATCTATACAGATCTATTAAGAGCCCTTAAGATGACGATAAATATAACAATGAGATCTGATAAAGCTATGAACAATTAAATGATTATTACAATGTTTCTAATTATAATGTAAGGTAAATGCCAAAATAATATTGCTAATATTTGAAGACTGTTCTTTGAATTAAAAATTTTTGTTATCAATGATCACTTTTCCACGAAGCACAATTATTATGATTATTACTACTATCATCTGCATTGTTAACCCTTTTTTTCCCCCACGCTGGACGCAGCCCTTCTCTGAGAAGGCGAAGGGTTAAAGCCGCTGCTTACTCTGACCATGAGAGGGTTTGCATACTTCACGTGTCTGCAAGAAGGGTGCAGATTCCCTAGCGATATTTTCCTTTACCATTACAGCGAAACTTTACTTAAACTGCACAATAATTAAAAAATATATATAATAACAATTACTACAAGACAACGGATTCCATTAACGCCCTGCGATTAATGACCAGACAGTTTAAACACTTAAGTCGCAGCGTAGTGTCTGTGAACATCAATTCGTTTTTACCGCGCACGTGTAAAACGAGAGATGAGCTCGCTACTGATGTATTACCAGAGCGCTGTGACATTTTTCTGTTCAAAATTGAAGTAGAAAAATATCACCTCCATAACTGACAGCACATTGTTCGAAAGATTCTTGGACTGACCATCAATCGCTAACCAATGAATGACCTATCTAAAATAAATAAAACAACATAATAGCTAAAAGAATTTCTATATATTACTTATTTAATGAAAAAAAAAGAAATTCACGAACGCAACTAATCAAATTTGGTGTTGTGTTTCATTTATTCAATAAATATAAAGATGATTACTGTTGTTAATAATAACAAAATCTTAGGGTTACAAATTCGTTTCAAACATAACTTGCTTCTTTGTGAAAAGTAATTAATTTTTATGTTAATTATTATATGACTTTGACAGCCACTGGCCAGCTGGTCACAGTCCAATTAAAAGTTTAATTACATTGCCAGTAAGATAAGGCCCGAAACGCATGTAATTATTTGACACAACATAACAGATGTGTCTTAACTTGTCGCAATGTATTTATTATTGTACCATCACGCCAAATCCCTAACGCGGTAGGCAGGAAATACCAACTGCCAAATATCTCTATCCTTAGAAAAACGTGCTTCTACATTAATCACTCTCTTCATACACGCTTCATACAATTTCTAAGACTCTTGACCTCGCCAGCCAGTGTCAGTATTTGGTACAGTTACAGAATTTTGGACAAATGTCACGTAGGTTCTAACTTTGCATCGCCAAATTCAATATTTAAATTAAATTTAAAACATAGATTAA